>JAPKLX010000006.1:5512231-5530087 GCA_026898415.1 Leonotis leonurus
GCATTCCAGAGGCTCAAAAAACGAAACCGGGCAGTAGCTACAACATATGAACATGCCAAATTTAAAATAACTTACCGTAGTTGCTTTCCACCAGGGCAAGGAGGTCGAGCCAAATCCACGAGCATGAATAACATCGCACAATGAGTCATGAGGCTTGTAGTGGCTCTTGATGTACTCCCTTTTCACTTCCCATCCTACCAAGTTCAGCTTATTGGTTTCCTCAATCATCACATTGTAATCCGATTCCAATCGGCACTACAAAAAGATGTTACCAAAAAATTAGTACTTACAAAACAATTCAAATATTACATAGATTTAAAAAAAAAAAAAACATTACGAAAAAATCGCATCTGCATATCACAGTGCGTCCTCCGGTGTGGGCAGGGTGTACATTGTCACTATGCATCAGTCTTGACTGGAGTGACATCATAAATAGATCAATAGTCTGCACAAAAATGATTTTAACATTTAGCAAAACTTCACTTTAAACATAAACATATAGTCAATATTTTATTTGTTAATGACATAAATTACCTCAGTGTAAAAATCTTGATCCACGTCCAAAATTTGCTTGAAGGAAGCAAGGTGCATGCGGTACTCACTCTCAGTGACCGTGACATAGTCAGTTAACTTCTTCTTCATGAAAGCTTTCCACCTGTTCAATATTTCTTCATCAACACTGTCTGGCTTCTCTTTCGGGACATATGCACGTACTGGTTGAGGGGAAAAGGCACCTTCAAACTCTGCCGATGCGTCATCACGCGAAGTCGACGTGCCCGGAAATGGTGTCTACAAAATAAAATGCAAATTACTCACTATAATAAGAAGAAATAGTTTTTCAAAAAGAATATGCGTAATAATAAACTTACAGATCCAGTATATGCTCCGTGGCTGGGGGCCTCAAAATCCGAAGGGCGAGGTGACTGCATCGAAGGCCTGTGTGCCTGCATCGACGGCCTAGCTGACTGCGGCATAGGGGGTGGCGGTCGCTGAGTAGGAATGATCGGATCGGCACGTCGAGAAGGACCACAACTAATGGTTCTCAAAAGATCTCCCATCCATCTCTTTAGCGTTTCCTTTAGATCATCGTGCCTCTGCATGATACGTGCCTCCAACCGATCCTGCCTCTCTGTCATCCATTGCTCGAAAGCACTCATCTCGCCCCGTATCTGATTAAGTGCGCGCTCAGTCTTGCCGCCGCTGCTACTCGAGGATGACGACTCACGCACCGGTGCCCTAGCACGCTTTGCCTTGTCTCGACGACGACGCGGAGGACGCTCTGATGGCTCGGGCTCGGCCTGCTCACCGTGATCTGATGACTCCGGGTGATCGATGACTGGTGGCGCTACAGTCCTAGTAACTCGCCGACTGCTCACTGGCTGTACTGCCTCAGGTCTCTGCCTCGATGCCCGTTGCTCATTTGTCAAGCCCGACTTGCCAATGGGATTTGACAGGGGCACATATCTCACAGCAAGTGGATGGTCACACCATATCGACTGGTGATACGCACGACTCTGTTCCGCTTCGTCCGATACAATATTAGAAATATTGTATGCCTGCAAAAAATAAGAGAAACAAATCAATTAAAATCAAGCAACAATCAATCATAGAATTAAATTTGAAAAGGATTAATGAAGTATAATAAAACTTACATCGGTGTCAAAACACTCATATAGATCCTGCACTGATGACACATCGAGATTCTTCCGAAAGTTCCATCTCACACATCGCGGATAAGCTACATCAATCTCCCTCTGCCTACCGGCCATCGCCTCGAATCCGGGAATGATCTCCAATCCCCACACCATCAATGCCCAAGCAGGACCATATACGTGGTATTTCACACTATCTGGAATCTTCCTAATGTAGTTTCTAAGAATTTTATACGAATAGGCACCCCAAGGAAACCTGTAGAAGGAGTCTAGGTCCTCTACCAAAGCCCACAACCACGGGAATACAGTCTTCTGTGAATCATGGCCAAATACAAATACGTATGCCATGAGGACGTGGGCAACACGAAAATGAATCTCTCCCTCCGGATCATCTATATGGTTTCGGGGATTGCTAAAGCGCGCCAACAAATCAGCACCAGTCATATGAACCCCGTTACAGGCAGACCTAAATGTAGACAAACTACTCACATCTGGTGGGGAAGTAGTATCGAAGTCAGAATAACCAAAATTTAAGCCTGTGATCAGTGCATGATCCTCAATCCTATACTCGACATCCCCCCCGCAGATGTGAAACCATATCCCACGCCGCGTATAGATAGACCTACAGATAATACTGTGGAGGGCCTGACTGGCAAGGAATCCCGGACCCCACCCAATGAAATGGCCAAATGGCCCTTGCTGAAATCGGTTTAACAGAGACATCCCACCCACATCTAATAATCTTCCCCTTATTTCTTCTACAATCCCTACTTTATAGTACGTATTTGGTTTGGATTTTCGGTTGATGGAGTTCGGTCTACGGTACCAGGGACGGGGGGATTCCTACAACAGATGAATCAATAATTATTTATAAGTTAATTAATCACTAATTAACAATGATCAATTAATAATTGATTAAAAATTGAATAAAAATCAAACTGACATAGACTTTTAATTCAAATTAGACGTGTTAAATGTTAATTGTTAACAATTAGAATTACTTAACAATTCCAATTTCTCATTATTTGTTAATTGTTAATATTAATTAATTAGTTTTTAATTATTAATAATAATTAACTTTCGTAATTAACTGTATATATTAATGAATTGTTATTATTAAAATTTAATTGATAATTGTTAACTGTTAATCGTTAGCAATTTAATTAGTTCACATTTCTAATTTGAATCATTAAAGGTTAATTGTTAATATTACTAATTACTTGATAATTGTTAACAATTCTAATTTAAATTAGATTTCTTAGAAATAGATTTGTTAATTGTCAATATTAAATTGTAATCAGTTAACAATTCTATTTTTTTTTAATTAGATTTGATAATTGTTAATTTATTGTTAATTGTTGATATTAATTAATGGTTAATTGTTAATATTACGTAATTGTTAATGCTTAATTTAATTACTAAACAATTCAAATTTTTAATTAGATTTTTTAATTATTGATTCTTATTATTTAATCGTACGAATAAATTATTTATTAATTAATGGTTAATTGTTTATATTAATTAATTGCTCATGATTAATTTAATTACTTATCAATTCTAATTTTTAATTAGCTTTTTAAATTATTGATTCTTAATTGTTGATATTAATTAAAGGTTAATTATTTATATTAATAATTGATGTGATTAATAATTAGTTGTTCATTGATAATTGTTAACAATTTTAATTGTTAACTAATTGTTAATCACATTTACTTACTTAACAATTATAATTCATTGTTAATTAGAGTTAGGATCTATAATCAACATTATGCCAAGATCAATTATGAAAATCATATCACAAAAATACATAGAGCTCTAACCTACCTGAACCGCTAGATGAACCATCGTGGACCGCCCGGGCTATGTGCCGAGAGCTCCGGGCGGTTCATCATACCTACTCTAGCGGTTCAGGTATAAAATTTCACCAAATATTACGTTCAATTCAATTATACAACATGATATTATAAAACACGTGTACATCATTCCCAGAAATTAACTATGGCATGCAATTATAATTAAATACAAACAATCATTTAGGGGTACTTAATCATATCATAAATAATAGAAACGAGTTCAAAAAAATGCATAGATTCATCGAGCATGTGAACCGCTAGATGAAGCTAGCTGGACCGCTCGACAGTGTCGGAGCAGTGTCGAGCGGTCCATAGGGTATCATCTAGCGGTTCATGTATTATTTGGTGGAGGAGATGATTATATACCTGTATATGACGAGGAATGTCTTCCTCCGTGTCTCCCATGCTTCCACCGAGCTCTGACGTAGTCCGAATGAATTTGAAGGTCCACCGGCGGTCCAACGAGCCTCCAAGCTGTCTCTCCGAGCACTCCTCCGGCGTTCCAACCTTTCACTCTACAATGGTGGTGTCAAATTGGACAAATAGAGAATGGAGAAGGTAGGGGCAGTGTTCAAAATTTAGAAAATGGAGGGAGTGGGCGGTCCAAAGGAGAAAGAGGAAAGAAGGAAGAAGGAAGAAGGGGCGGTACACCCTATTTTTCCCAAAAATTAATTATTTTTACCTACTTTCACAATTCCCAATTAATTCTCAAATTACTTTTCAGGTGGTACACGGTTTCAAGATGAAGAAGGGGGAAGGGGGGCGGTCCATACCTTTTTGACCGTTCCCCATAATAATTTTTTTTTTAAATTATTTAATTTTCACCAACCCTATTTTCTCTAAATTCAAGACACACTTTTGGGAATCTTCACTGACTTTTGCAGATTTTTTGTACTTTTAAAGAAAAATGGGTATTTTCTACATGTAGTTAGATGTATTGGGTATTTTTTACATGTAATATTTCAAAGTGGGTATTATAATTTTTCACCCTTCTTATTATGATAGTGCAACAGAATTAATAACTGTAATTTTAAATATAATTCCAAAATATAGCTCTAAATTTGAAATACTATAATCATAATTTTATTGTCGTAAATTTCAAATTATAGTAAAAAAATTATTTTGTAACCCTATAAAAATTATGTATTTGTACCAGCAGTTTGAGTATTTGTAGATACCAAACTTTAATAGGATGAGTTTGGGAAGATATGGGGATGGATCGAGTTTAAATTTATGTATTTATATTTAAGTCAGATTCGAGCCAGATACGTGATTACATATTCGTTCCAAAACCGCTCCGATATATTATATATCAAAATTATCCAAAACTAAAATGTTTATTATAACTTTATATTACCAATTTTAAATATATAATAATACATTTTTTTAGTAGGAGCTATAATAAGATTTGAAGGTTATATTTAAAATTACATTTTTAATGAACTTTGTCTATTCAAATTCTTGAAACCCTACATTAAGATGCTCATAATTTTATCTTGAATTCCTCTAAAACTAGATATCATCATATTATTTTATATCAAGTTGTGGATTATTTTTTAATTGAGTTTCATTGTAGCATGAAAAGATATCTTTAGACCTTTAATTACCAAAACTTTGCCCATCAACTTGAGAGGTGAAAATACAAACAATTACATGCATAATTATCCAATATGGATAATATATAAACCCACCACAGCCATCATATTAGGTATAAATAAAACTGGTGGTTTAATTTAATTATAAGCTAATCTATACGGCGGGAAACCCTCTCGACGGTGCCGGGGACTTTGGCTTTGGCGGCAGCAGCTGCCGCAGCACTAGAAGTTTCCTTTTTCGACGCCATTAATGAGCACTTCTCCTTTCTCTCGTCTTCAGTAATTTGTTGTTGTCTGCATTCTAGACTGCAGAAAGCACTATCACCTCTGAAAGATATAAACATTAAATCAAATATTAGATCGGAGATTCATTTCTATATTATGTGCGAGCGAGTGAAACTCTCCAGTAAATTCAAGGGGTAAAAAAGTCAAATTTGGAGATTTTTTTCATCCAAATCATAAATAATTCTTTGTGGAAAAGATCACAGATAGCCACAAATTAAATGAGTAAATGTAATTATTGAATTTTTTTAACTATAAGCTTCGATAAAAAATAAAATAAAATTGACAGCTAATATTTTGATATATTCGATTCGATCTGATATATAGTTAGAGTTTAACATATGAGTAAGTTTGTGAATCTGCAGCACTTTTTCCAAAATGAATTAATACTGGAATCTGAGTAAATAATAATGCATATATCTTCCAACAGTAATATATCACACAACTTAATTAAAAAATAATGGATTAAACAACAAATAAATCAAAATACTACGATCTTATATTTGCACAGGAAATCAAGCAGAATAATCTATAGACGAAGTTTGGATACAAGAGATAAACAGTCAATACACTATTATGTAAATTATTCACACGTAAAAGAAAACGAATTAATAAATTAAAAAAAATGCTACAGACCTGTACATGAAGATATCACGACCAGGAATGAGAAGGCGCTTGCAGAAGGAGCAAGCCCTCAAAAAACTCGCAGTCGGAACGAAGTCAACAGAGTTACGCCGCTGCGCTCTGGGAGGAGCTGCGGCGGCTGCAGCAGCAGCGGCAGCCAAGTAGTGCTGATCTACGCCGCCGGTAAAAGGATTATGAGGATCCGAGGCGTTGAGATTCAAAGTGAACTCAGTCATGCTGGTGGTCCTCTTCATCGGAGGGCGCGCTCTCTTTCCCAGCATCATCTCTTCTTCTAGAAATTTCCACACACACAGATGCACCACAAAGTCCACTTCTCTCTCGACTATTTTGATTTGCACTCACAATTGAGGCTGCAGAACTTTAGCAGAGAGGGAAAGAGAGGAGTACTGAGAGTTGGGGAAGGTTGGGGAAGATAAACGGGGAGCCAGGAAGGGAGGAAAAGATCTGGACCGTTGATTTGGTTTGTGTGTGTATTGAGAATTTTGAGGAAAGGGGGGTTTGCATTATTGGTTGGGAGGCCTCGTCAGCACTCATTTATTTTATTCTTATTTTTGCCATTCATCAGAATTTGGAATCTTTCACACTTATTATGCGTAGACAAAAATTTAAATTTTTCTATAAATTAATCAATTTTACAAGTTTTATCGGACATTTACTAATTTGTATTTTTCATATATCAATAATACAATTTTGTTTTGTAGTTTCTTCCCCTATTTACATGATGAATTATTTATATCTTTTATTTCCAAATAAATATCCATAAAAATTTCAATAATATCGACTGTCAAATATACCCGATAAATAACGGATACAGCCGGTAATGTATTGTGCTGGGCCCCCATTTGTATTCATTCGGGTCCCTTATATATATATTTTTAATTTGTCATTTTATATTGTATTGTTATTAGTATTATTATTATTTGTTTTTAATAAATATTCACTTTGGCGTAATAAAATGGATGGATCCGTTTTTCCACTGAGTCACACAGGCACTTTAATTTACCCCTGTAGGCTGTATAGTGTATATCCCAAGTTAATCTCTTTCATTCAAGCATTTAATTTTGTCATTTCCATGTAGTAGTTGCAGTTTGAATTTATTATTGGGATTGTTTTGAACTTTGATGAACGATAGCTTCAAGGATTTTAGACTTATATCATATTCATGGGGACGTCTTATCTTTACTATAAGCACTTGACAGCCACAAATTTTGAGATGATAGATTGGTAAGTGTATAATCGGAGATTGAGTTAGGACGAATAAGCCCACTTTATGGCACTATGTGGATCGATCGGCCCAATTCATATAAGCCCAATCTAATGGGGTTTTAATTGTTTTATAAATGTTGTGGTTTCACATATTTTTGTTCACTTTGTAAGGCTTAGGTAGATAGATTGGGGTCACTATTCACTAATGCTATATAGCAATCCACCAACGACCAATATGAGAGTTGATGATAATATACATTGTTCCTTTAGTAGAGAGAATGAATAAATTTAGAACAACAAGATAGACAGACAGACAGACATATAGTTAATTTAATTAGACAATATTTACATATCTTCATCTCGGAGTGGGCCATACATAAATAACCATTACTGAATTATCTACCAGGCCCAACAGTGGCAGATTTAGGGGTGCTAGAGTGGGCTGAAGCACTCCCACCCAATTTTTATTTTTTTAATCGATAAATTTTTAACATATCATCATTTATCGTGACATGAATAGTTTGTATGTCATCTCAGTCACTAAAAAATTAGTCACATTGAACCGCCAATTTAGTTCGGAGCTCGACTCGATACTAAACGAGCCAAGCTTGAACATGATTGCTCAATAATTTTATCGAGCATGTATCGGTTTTAGTTTGTTTGTTCACGACCTTCAAGTTCAATTAAACATTTAATTAGTCGAGCCTTAAGTTAAAATAACTAATTTTCTAAAAATAAAAATTTATAAGAACTCGAGTTCAAGCTTAAGTCGAACTCGAACTCGAGCTCAAAACTATTAATATAATAACGAGCCGAGCTCAAATTGAATTTCAACTCGATAATTATATTTCGAATCGAGCTTGAACAATATATCAAAAGTTCGAGCGGAGCTCAAACACCCTAATATTCTAAATGAGCCGAGCTTATTTGTATTCATCTCAACTACACTCGTTTACCCCTTTACCAGACAGGCCACTATTAGTGAGCAAATATAGTTGAGCACCCCCGAAAAAAAAAATTGGGTCCGCCACTAAGGTCAATAACTAGAGGTGTTAAAAGGAATCGAAACCGTCGGAACTGGACCGTAATCGGTAGTTTCGAGAACCGTAACTGTACCCGACAGTTCGGTTTCAAACCGTAACCGTGTAGAGGACAGTTTGGTTACGGTAATAAAAATTCGGAACCGTGAACCGGTCGTTCGAAACTGTAACCGTCTATTTGAAACCGTATTTTTTTTATCCAATTCAATTTAATTAATATATTATAAATAGTCATTTATTATAATTATTTTTTATAATTGATATATTAAACTTTCGAATACATTAATAATTAAATAAAATAAAATTTAATTAGATGATAACCTAATTAAACCCTAATATTATATACGTATTTATCAGTGCTCATTTTATATTGTTATAATTATATAGATTAATTATTTTATTTCATTTCATCAATGTATTTGTGTTTAACGAGTTATTCAATTAACGTATTCATGATATAATAACACGTAAAAACCTTTTTTTTAATTTTTTATTATTACATTTTTATTAATATATCATTATATGTGTATTATATATAATTAATATTAAATTAAAATAAATTTTTACGTAGTTATTCTACCATTACATTACAAAGTTAATTATGTGATATGAAATTAAATGATGACGCATAAGTATGTAATTAAAATAAATAAAATATTCAAAAATTTTAAATATATTAGTATTAATTTTTTGGACGGTTCCAAACCGTAACTGGTGGTTTGGAACCGGAACCGGAACCGCCCTACACGATTCAATTCCGAACTGTGAACCGCCACAACGATGGTTCGGTTTCGGTTCTAAATTATCGGAACCGTAACCGTGAACACCTCTACCAATAACATTGCAGAGTATTTATTTCTAACCTTTTCTTTAACATGCGAACGATTTAATAGTTTTGTTTATAAGACACTTAATAACTAATCATATTATTACAATTAATAGATGTTTAATGAGCTATGTATTTCGCACGTGGACAAGGTGGAAATACATTATATATATATGGTTAGTCCAAGTCTAAATTAAGCAGGTAGTAGTAGTATATATGCATGAGAGAGAGGGGTAGTTGGAAATGATAAATTTTGATCATCAATCAAACTGAAACCCAAAAACCCTTACATCCACAAGGAGTTAGGTGGTGTCATGTTTTGCGCACATATATCTACTCAACTCAACTATATATTTATTTCTTTGGTTAGGTACATACTACTATATTACTAATTCATTCTTTTTTTCAAATACTTCTCTAACCTTTTATTTTATCTTAATTTTTTTTAATCAAATAAATTTATAAAATTACACATATAAATGTATATAGTCTTTTGATATGTGTAATTGGATTGCATAACATACATAAAATATAATGAGATGATGGGAGTATTTCATTTCCATATTTAAATTACATGCTTATTTTAGTGTTTATCAAAATGATGGAATATTCGAAGGTCTTATTCTATGCCTCTGGCTTTTTATTGTAATTAAAAACACTATAATGCAATAGTTGTGTCTTGTCTGCTAACTAAAAGTCAAATATCATAACAATCAACAAGTTTAACATATTTTGAATGACGTTTTAATTGCATTAGCGTTTATTCTTAATTTGCATTATATTATATCTATGATACCTATTATGTTCTTTGATAAAATAAGTACATAATTAAGAATCGTACACTAACCGAAAATTGTATTTTCCTTGCAAATTTAAATAAAATTACAAACATATCCAAGTTCGCATATTTGTGATTATAAAGAGAGAAATGGAGCAAAATTTAGTTAGGTTAGTGTAAAACCATATTTGATAAATTCCATAGTCAGTTTCATACCATAACATCACAAATAACATGGTAAATGTTTTTCTTAAAAATATGAGAAAATTAAATGTTACCAAATACAAGCCGAAATAAATTTATCCATCTAAAATCCACACACACCTACCCCGATACTAATAAATACAGTAGTGTGGAAAAAAAGAAAGAAAATAAATTCACAATATAAAAGGCGTAAACAAGAACTCACACAACACGCAGTAGAAGTCGAAGTCAGAGAGAGACGCCCCTTTTTTGCTTTGCCCATTTGCAGCACCAAATCGCCATCTTCAAACATAAACTAACAACGCCGTCTTTGTTTTCTTTTCTCCATTTCTTGAATTGCCCCTTCCTTCCCTTCCTCACCAACCATTCAATTTGTACGATATAATACACTCACGTCAACAGAAACAAGCCAAGCCTTTTCAATCACCATCCTTCACCAGTAGGAGTATTTTTCTTGATCTTTCAGTCGATCCCTCAATTAACATAGAGACATTTTGCATGTGTTGCCTCCGTTTCATAGAGTAAAAGTTAATGCAGCTGCCATTTTTCTCTCCGTCGACTTTCTTGATATACACCATTTCCTCGGTTTTATCGATCAACCCTTTCTGATTCTTGCTCTTATTTTTTGCCCTTATATAAGTGTAAGACCTCTTTTCCCTTTTCTATATGATCTTGCATTTGCCTAATCGTGTTCTTGATTTTTGTTGTATTCTGTCTTTTAGTTCTTGTAAGTTTTTTATTTCATTGCGTTCTTCATCGAATTTGGCTGTAACTTTTTATGCTGTTACTGTATAATTTTTTTCTGGGCTGTTTACGTTACATGCCATTATTGGTTTGATATATAATTCCTGATAATCTGGTTTTAGGATTTTATACATGAGGATGGTCATCTGCAGAAATCTGTTGGTAGATCTACCTATTGATTGTTGTTATAGTTCTGTTGTCATATTGTTTGGTTTGACTTCTTTTTGATTATATAGTACATTTGTGCTCTGAGAGTAGCATCACCCCTAATTCATATTGCATTAGGAGTAGCTTATGACTGCTGATGTTTAGTGATGTTCAATTATCAATGTATGTTGTAGTTTTTATATTTCGTCTCAATTACATGTTCAATGAAAACACATCAACTTACCTGGTTTTTTGGTTGTTTGACTTCGGCCATGGTTTTATTCCTAAGAATACTTTTTTCAGTAATCAAAATTGTGAAATATTATAAGACATTTGTATGTTCATTTTCATCATGTGATAAATTCCATAAACAAGCATATTATTGAACTCATTATGTTTCGTTCCGTCCAGAATGGCATCCACCGCATTTCACCAAGCAATCACGTCTCTCCAATCTCGTGGTTACTTCAGTAACTCTTGCCTCAATCAGGAGAATGGGATTTCAACATTTAGGTTGATTTCGAAAGGCATCAAGGTAGATATTTCTCTGACAAGAAGAGAGAACTATTGCTCGAGAAGGAGAAGTGCTGCTCTGACTCAAGCATCATCATCGCACAGCACATCAGTATCTGACCCAGTTTTATCTCCATCAAAAGATGCCACAATTGACTCAAAAAAGAAATCAAGTAATGCTATCTTCAAGTTGGCACAATGATTGCTTATTTAATCAATGGAAAACACAAGTGTTTTTCCTAATATGATTTCTATAATGTTTTGTTCTTTCAGATGAAGCTGCTTTGATTCTGATTAGGCATGGCGAGTCTATGTGGAATGAGAAGAACCTCTTCACAGGTTGTGTTGATGTGCCACTCACCAATAAGGGAGTGGAAGAAGCTATTGAAGCTGGCAAAAGAATCAGCAACATACCAATTGACATGATCTTTACTTCTGCATTAATTCGTGCACAGATGACTGCTATGCTTGCAATGACTGAACATCGTCGGAAGAAGGTTTTTCTTCTAAAAATTGAATTTAGTACTTTGTCTTCAGTATATATGGTATACATGTTTATACGCAAAACTTGTAAAGAATAGTATTTGGGGTAGTGGAAACTTCTCCAGACTTGGATGTATTGTCTTCATGTTATCTTCTTTAATATTTTGGGATAGGTGTGTGGTTAGTTTGCTCATTCTTTGGTGAAGGAAAAGTTTTTAGGTTCTGATACATCTTAATATATCTTGACAATATATATTTGTTTTTATGCAGGTTCCAATTATTTTGCATGACGAGAGCAAGCAAGCAAAAGCCTGGAGCCAAATCTTTAGTGAAGATACTAAAAAACAATGTGTTCCCGTTGTGACTGCTTGGCAGCTAAATGAGAGAATGTTAGTCACTCAGGCAATCTTCAGTAGTTCCCCCGTATTTGGTTGCATTACATGACGTGTGATCTATGAGTTACTCTGTGTAGGTATGGAGAACTACAGGGTCTGAATAAGCAAGAAACAGCCGATAGATATGGGGCGGAACAAGTTCATGTTTGGCGACGCAGTTATGACATACCTCCTCCAAATGGAGAGAGTCTGGAAATGTGTGCTGAGAGAGCTGTTGCCTACTTTAAAGAATTTGTAAGACACAACTTTCTCGTAACATCTGTATTTTATGACGTAATGATTATTTAAAATATTGTGGTAATAACTTTTTAGTAAAACAGATCGAGCCCCAGCTTCAATCTGGGAAGAACGTAATGATTGCGGCTCATGGAAACTCTTTGAGGTCCATTATCATGTATTTGGACAAGCTGACTTCTCAAGAGGTGGGAGTTTAGTACACGAGCATCTTGGTGGTAGTTTATTTTGAGTTATGACTGCAAGTATAAAAGCTATTTTTTTTTCTCATATCAGGTCATTAGCTTGGAATTATCAACTGGAATACCAATGCTTTACATTTCAAAAGAGGGAAGATTTATTCGCAGGGGTAGCCCGGTGGCACCAACTGAAGCTGGTGTTTATGCTTACACTAAGGTATGCAACTTCTCCTGTACTATCCTTAACAAGATGTTTGTTAGTGATATCTCAGTGATTCTTCCATAACTATCAAAGCTATGCATATTCATGTTGCCTTCACGAACACTTTACGTTTCTAGAAATCTCTGAGGGTTACATCTCACTTTGATTTCCTGACTCATTTGTGGGATATACAGTATGCATTACTTTGAATAGACAACTGGTGCTAAGCACGTCGCTTTTTGCCCTATAAGCTCTATACCCTTTGCTCAGTTTAGTTTGATGGGCATTTTATTTCTACCATAAAGATTATTAATTCATTTTTCTCTCCAACGGAATTGGATGTTTTCATTTATCCTGTGTAAACTACAGACAAGTTGTTTTCAAAGTTGTACTGATGCATCATTATGATCAATGGGTCCCCCGAATATTTTGAACTCCTACTTGCCTCAAACTAGTTGAAGAAATAAAGATTAACATGTCTGCAGTTTTCATAACAAACATCTTCTATTCTTGTCCTAATCTTATTACACGTATGAGCGCATCAATGATTACAAGTTTGTTCATCTTCCTTCTTGCATGGTCATCCAGAACTTGGCTCAATACAGGCAGAAGTTAGACGAGAAGCTCCAAAACTGATGGGCTTATGAGATAATGTACATTCTCACTGTACGTGTGTGATAATTTTCGAAGTTTGCGTATCTGAACCCCTTAAGAACCACATGTCTTAGTTTTTTCGTTACCAGCCCTAGTGTTGTATTTTCTGATTACTTGTATCAGAACCGATGAAAACTTGGAAAGAAGAAAGTCTTGTGAAGAATGTTGTACTGTACCATCTAGTTACAGAACTCCTATATAAGGTCTTATAATACAACACATAGTTCTCTGCGTATTCTTTACATTTGTATTGGAACTTTTTATGCTTTTGCATTGTACAATAAACGAAATGTTGGATGATCTTAGATGCCTTAAATGCTTAGACATAGATGAAAGATGTTTGCATTTCTTTTTAGAATGGAGGGTAAGGCTGAATTTTCAAGTTAATGAATACTGCAAAGTTGAGGAAAGTGCAAAATTTAGAAAGTGAATATTTTTTAATTGTTTGTTTATCCAAATGACTATTATTTATATTTGCTTAAAAGAGTGACTATGCTGCCCTGTTAACCTTAAATAAATTTTGATTGTGGTGTAGTTATGTTGACATAATGGTATATAGTGATTATATATTTGTTTTAAGAAAATTATTTGTTGTATTTTAGAACTTTAGTTGTCGATATGATATAATAATGAAAAAACAATTGATGTTATCAATCATTAAATGAAATCACGGTATGTATTGAAAGTTTGAGAAGTTTATGTATTTATGACCAACACTGGATGAACTTAGCCAACAAGAGAAGCTCTGGACAGCATTATAAGCACATACAAGAAGAAAGCATAAGGCCATTATATTACGTTTGAAGCAAATACAAATGTTTATTTAGAAATACTACCACAGGAGTAGAGTAACTGAAATAAGGAAAAACTTGAATTTTCACGCAGCTAAATGTAGTGAGGCATTATTGTAGACATAGTGTAAAGTGAGCAGCTGCTCTCATGCATATCAGGCCTCAGCTTTCCACGATTCCAACGGGGGCGTGTCTGCATTTTTCCATGTGCTCACCATCGAAGTATACCTATCTCCCTTCACATTGTCAGCCAATGTAGAGAGTTGAGCCATCTCTTCTGCAGTTAGTTTTATTGAGAGGGCCCCTACGTTGTCGTTGAAGTTGTCGAACTTTGTGGTGCCCGGTATAGGAGAAACGTCGTCTCCCTGGTGATGAACCCAAGCCAATGCCAATTGAGATGGGCTGCAACCTTTACTGGTTGCTATTTCACATATCTTCTCGTATATGAGCTTGTTGGTTTCAAGATTTTCATCATGGAACCTCGGGACAAAGGCCTAGCCAAGGCAACCCGTGTTAGCATGTAAACGAGAAAATTCTTGCCATCATCCTTGTTAGAAATGTGACAAATTAAACAAAGATTTTGCAGCTATCAGCAACAGGAACCAACTTGAGCAGAGGTTTGAGTTAGCAATTTAGGTGCTTAAATCTTCACAAATTGGTAATTGAAAAACTTTTAAGACATAACCTTAACATTTGAGAACACTTAGCATTTAGCATTACGAAGGAGAGTTATTCTAGAAAACTTTTGGGATGATTAATTGATATGCACCAACCTTGCGAATGTCACCCTCTGATGCGTTCTCTAGCAACTTAGGGCCTATTGAAAGGAAGCCACGTCCAAGTGGACTGTACGGAACAATTCCAATACCAAGTTCTCTGTAATTCATAACACAACCCAAAACATAAATATTTCCCCCATTTTTTTGCAACTTATTATTATAAACCTCAGAAATTAACAGCACATTTATATAGAACCTGCATGTAGGAATCAATTCTTCTTCGACATCTCTTGACCACAAGGACCATTCAATTTGAAGAGCAGTTATTGGATGAACAGCATGAGCCCTTCTAATTGTTGCAGGAGAGGCTTCTGAAAGTCCAATATATTTTATCTTTCCTTCTTCAACTAGTTTCTTGAGTTCCCCCATCTATAGGAAATTACATATATCATGGACAGCATTCAGCATTAGGACGAAGCCATACACAAACAATGGTTCATTGGTACTTGTAGTTTCCTTTCCTATCTGTATTCCTTCTACACTTAATAAGCAGTTTGTGCATCATTACATCAATTATAGATCACTAAGAATAAAACATCCGAGAGATAACTCACAGTGACTTCAATGGGCACACGAGTGTCAATGCGATGAACGTAATAGAGATCAATGCAGTCAACGTCAAGACGCTTCAAGCTCGATTCACATGCCGACCTGACATATGCTGGGTCACCACGAATCTCCCTCTTCCCATCCTGATGAACTATAGCAAACTTGGTAGCAAGTTGCACTTGTTCCCTCATTCCCCCTTTCAAAGCCTGCAGCAACTCCAAAATGTTAATCCACGAACATCATGAATCATTCAACACTAAAATCCACATACACAGAGAAATAACCCATTACCTAATTACAGTGTGGGCAAAGTCAACAAATTAATGAACTCTATATATGTATATATAAACATCCAGTCACAATCATTCACTTATATGTTCATTCAGTCAAAATTTGAACATTAAAAATTTTAAAGTAACAAAGTTTGACAAAATGTCTGAGGAAACAGAGTATTAATAGCATAAGTGATCAAACTAATAGAAGATACACACTTTTTCACCCTTATTGAAAGTTGAAAGAAGGAAACTAATCAGCTTGAATTAGCTTAAACATGTAAGAACAAAAGGTGACTTCCTTTTTCTTCTAGAACTGAGATTCTCAAAATTGTAAAATAAAACACTGCATCAGATTTTGATTATCAGAGATCTACTGCCATATGCATCACAATCCACAGTCACAGAGCAACTAAAACTCAATTTACCATCTCTTTCCTGGCAAGTAAAATCAACCTAAAGCAACACCTCTATAAATACAACAAAAAGGCAACATAAAAAAGGAAAGAAGTAACAGAAGGTGAAGCGCTTACCTTTCCGATAAGAAGCTCGTTGGTGTAGGGACCGTAAATGTCGGAGGTATCGAGAAAGGTGACCCCGGAGTTGATGGCATGGTGGATGAGTGCGATCATATCTGGCTCGGGCTTGGGCAGACCGTAGAAAGCCGACATGCCCATGCACCCAAGCCCTTGTTTCGACACCTCAAGGCCCTGGGATCCGAGCTTGATTCTGGGCACGTTCACTGCCATTTTCCAGAATTAGTGATTGTAGATTAATGCAAGTGAGTAATTGCGAGTCGGAGTTGACCTTAAATAGGGAGTGTGGAAGGGGAACAGGACGACGTCATCGCTGCGGTAATCAATTTTGTCGCGGCGTGAAACTTATTTTCCTTCATCTTCTTCAATTGATTTGATTGTCTAGACTGCGAACTGTTAAATTCTCAACCGAAAAGAATAGCCAGGTCGTCGTTAGTAGGGATGGCAACGGGCGGGTTCGGGGCGGGTTTTGCTTTTCCTGGCCCCATACCCGTTTCATTAATTCACCCCGTACCCGCCCCGTTACCCGTTTAAATCGGGTCGGGGCGGGTATTACCCGGCGGGGGAAGGGGTCCCCGTCGGATACCCGTTAAGCAATAAAATTTTTATATGCACAAGTGTTCGATCACCAATTTTTAGAGTGATTTGCGATGGTAAAAGAGGAAGTAAAATGAACACGAGATTTACGTGGTTCGATCTTTAATGAGATCTACGTCCACGGAGAGAGGAGAGCTTTTATTATGGAGTGCTTGAGAGCTAAGTTACAGAGTGTGTCAATCCCTCTAATCTAGCTTTAATCTAGCTATTTATAGATAACATAGGCGGTTTATATCAAATGGGCCGCAGTAACTGGGCTTCTGGGCTTTTGGGCCTAGCTGCTGGGCTCTATCCTATCACATCCCCCCCAAAAGAAGATCATCGACGAGGTGAAGATCTTGACGAGGTCGATGTGATTGCCGAGCTTCCTTCTGTAGACGAGGTCGAAGTACGAGTAGTCACTTCGTCTAAGGACGAAGTTAAGGCTGTCAAGTGGCTACTTCGTCTAAGGACGAAGTTAAAGCCTAAGTAGCCACTTCGTCTAAGGACGAAGTTTTGGCTTTGCCACTTCGTCTAAGGACGAAGTTGGGGCTTTTAAAAAGCCACTTCATCTAAGGACGAAGTTTTGGCTTTGCCACTTCGTCTAAGGACGAAGTTTGGGCTTTTAAAAAGCCACTTCGTCTAAGGACGAAGTTTTGGCTTTGCCACTTAGTCTAAGGACGAAGTTTTGGCTTTTAACGAGCCACTTCGTCTAAGGACG
>JAPKLX010000006.1:5530097-5653776 GCA_026898415.1 Leonotis leonurus
TTTGGCTTTGAAGTAGCCACTTCGTCTAAGGACGAAGTTTTGGCTTTCAAGTGGCTACTTCGTCTAAGGACGAAGTTTAAGCCTTCGAGTAGCCACTTCGTCTAAGGACGAAGTTTAGGCTTTCAAGTGGCTACTTCGTCTAAGGACGAAGTTAAAGCCTAAGTGACGAAGTGACTTCTGGGCTGCTGTGCCGAGGTGACGAAGTGACTTCTGGACTGCTGTGCCGAGGTGACGAGGTGATGACGAGGTGACCTCTGGGCTGCTGTGCCGAGGTGACGAGGTGATGACGAGGTGACCTCTGGGCTGTTGTGCCGAGGTGACGAGGTGATGACGAGGTGACCTCTGGCTGCTGTGCTGAGGTGACGAGGTGATGACGAGGTGACCTCTGGGCTGCTGTGCCGAGGTGACGAGGTGATGACAAGGTGACCTCTGGGCTGCTGCGCCGAGGTGACGAGGTGACCTCTGGGCTGCTGCGCCGAGGTGACCTCTGGGCTGCTGTGCCGAGGTGACGAGGTGATGACGAGGTGACCTCTGGGCTGCTGTGCCGAGGTGACGAGGTGACCTCTGGCTGCTGTGCTGAGGTGACGAGGTGACCTCTGGGCTGCTGCGCCGAGGTGACGAGGTGATGACGAGGTGACCTCGTCAGGAGTTTGGCACTTCGGCACTTCTCCAACCAGCTAACGAAGCTCGATCTGCATCTTCTGCTTTCCTATAATTTCACCATCGTATTTTTACTCGGAAAACGTTGATCGATTTCACAAAATTTATAACGTTTCCCACAGACGGCGCCAGTGTTCGATCACCAATTTTTAGAGTGATTTGCGATGGTAAAAGAGGAAGTAAAATGAACACGAGATTTACGTGGTTCGATCTTTAATGAGATCTACGTCCACGGAGAGAGGAGAGCTTTTATTATGGAGTGCTTGAGAGCTAAGTTACAGAGTGTGTCAATCCCTTTAATCTAGCTTTAATCTAGCTATTTATAGATAACATAGGCGGTTTATATCAAATGGGCCGCAGTAACTGGGCTTCTGGGCTTTTGGGCCTAGCTGCTGGGCTCTATCCTATCAACAAGCATACAGTAAAAACTATTAAATCAAATGTAAACCGTGAAACAGAAAAGAAGAATAAGAGATGGTAAGAGTCCTTTTATTATAATGATGATGGATTTGATAATAATGATTCTTTACGGCTCTTTCTTTACGTAAGTTGAATTTGTAATATGTATAATAATGATGATGAAGTTGAAGACTGAAGAGTCCTTTTTAAGAAAGTTGAAATTTATTCCAGATTGTGCCACAGTCATCAAGAAGTTTGGAGAATGTTCTTAGATGCTTCAAGAAGCTAGTCGTTGGAGACGGTTATAAAGTTGGAAGCTTGGAGAATGTTCTTAGATGCTTCAAGAAGTCATTTGGAGAATATAGTCGTTGGAGGCGGTTATGAAGTTGTTAGCAAGCAACGTGTGGGAGTAGGGTTTGTTAGTTGATATTAAGCTAGCTCATGCAACTGGATGCTTGTATATAAATAAGAGTGTAGTGCTATTGGTTCATTCATTCAATAAAAATACTTTCTCTTTCCTCTAGTTCTTTGCTTCTTCTTCTTTACCTTTTCTCTCAATTCATATGCTATCTTTAGCTTATATTCAACATGGTATCATGAGCCATTGATAATCATTTTTTCCCCATCACCATGTCTTCAAACTCTTCTTCTTCCCCCTCTCTCCCTCATCTCTCTCCCATACCTCTTCGCCTTGATCGCCATAACTATACTTACTGGCGTGCGCATGGATTCGAAGATCTCATCTCTTCCACTGCTCTTCCACCTTCACCTATTTCACCAGGCTCTTCTGGTGTTGCTGTCACAAATCCTGCCTACACTACCTGGGCGCGAAGGGATCAACTTCTACTCGGATGGATGATTTCTTCGGTTGGAGAGTCAATGCTTGGTCACGTTGTTCGATGCTCGACTGCAAAGGATCTCTGGCATACTTTTGAGAGGTTGTTTCACTCTCAATCTCGATCTCGAATCATGCAACTGAAGTTACTTCTTCAAACCACTAAGAAGCTTAACCTCTCGGTTGAGGAGTACTTTCTCAAAATCAAGGGCTATGCCGACCAACTTTCTGCTGCTGGACATCATGTTACTGATAAAGAACTCACTATGCACTTACTTGCTGGCTTTGGAGCCGACTATGAAGCTCTTGTGGTGAACGTCATGAATCGTGCTGAAACCATGAATATTCAGGAAATGCAGCTGCTGTTTCAGTCCTATGAAAACCGTCTGCAGCATCAAATGGAGTTAATTGCTCCTTACTCTAACGCTATTACTCCATCTCCTTCTGCAAATATTGCATATAGGGGTAATAGCAAAGGAAGTTCAACACGTGGAGGATCAAATGCTTCTGGAAACAGCAGAAATTATTCATCCAAAACCGTTATATGTCAACTATATGGACGCCCCGATCATGTTGCTATAAAATGCTATAAACGTTTTGATGTGCATTTTACTAGTCAAGATACATCAAATTCATCTAATGCTCAAGCTTTTTCTGCTGATTTTTCTCAAGATGATGTAGGTGGTGATGAAAACCTTTGGTGTGTTGATAGTGGGGCAACCACACACATTACTCATGATATGCAGCACCTGGACTTGAGCCGTGACTATGCTGGTTCTGAAAAACTCATGGTAGGAGATGGTAGCACCCTTCCTATTTCGTCCATAGGTACCACACATCTCTCTCTACACTCCGGTTCTTCTCTTCTTCTTAACCATATCCTATATGTTCCTCAAATAACTAAAAATCTCCTTAGCATCTCTCAATTCACTAAGGACAATAATGTTCTTATTGAGTTTCATAATGATCATTGTTTGGTTAAGGACAAGGTCACTCTCAAGCCATTACTGAAGGGGACTCTATCCAAGGGGTTGTACCAAATTGATCTCTCTTGTTTCTACAACAAAAACACCATCTCTTCAGCTGCTACACCTCTGCCACAACAGCCACTCTCCTCCAGCAGTCACCATTTTGCAGGCGTCTGCAGTCTTACTATCATCACTCTTCATAGAGCTTTAGGTCATCCAAATGTCTCTGTACTTGCCAAAGTGTGTAAATATCTTGATGTTCCTTTTATTTTCAGCTCTTTAAGCTTTTGTGAGGCATGTAAAGTTGAAAAGATGCATCAAAAACCCCATATTACTCAATCAGTAAAAACTAATAAACCTTTCGAACTTGTTCATTCCGATGTATGGGGGCCTGCAAGTATTTCATCTTCTGGTTTTAGATATTACATATATTTTGTTGATGATTTTACAAGGTTCACTTGGATATATCCCATGGTAAACAAATCAGAAGCTAGCAAACTTGTTCATCAGTTTATTGCCATGATTCAATGTCAGTTTTCCACACTTGTTAAAGCTTTTCAAACTGATTGGGGAGGTGAATTTCGTCCTCTAGTCTCTTATCTCCAAACCCTAGGGATTCATTTTCAACATCCATGTCCCTATATTCATCCACAGCAAGGAAGAGCTGAACGAAAACATCAACACATCGTTGATATGGGACTCACTCTTCTTGCTCAAGCCCGGTTACCTTTCTCTTATTGGTGGGATTCCTTTCAAGCTGCCACTTACCTCATAAATAGACTACCTACACCATCTCTTGCAGGCATTTCTCCCTTCCACAAGTTATTTCATATTATTCCAAACTACAAATTCCTAAAAGTATTCGGTTGCACCTGCTTCCCCTATGTTCGACCTTATAATTCTCATAAACTTCAATTTCGATCTACTAAGTGTATTTTCTTGGGGTATAGTGAATCACATAAAGGGTATAAATGCTTGGGGCCAACTGGGAGAATTTTTATTGTGGACACTGTACATTTTAATGAAGAAGAGTTCCCCTATCATGAGATTTTTTCCCCTCCTACTACACTGCCTTCCTCCACTTCTACTTCAACCCTCTCTCCTCCTTTACTTCCCATTCCTCCAACTCCGGATGATACTTGTCCTTCCTCTCCTAACACACCTGGTTCTTCCTTTTCTTTTCCTTCCACTCCTACAAATCAACCAGCTTCTTCTGCCTCTGAAAATCTCTTACCAAATCCATCTCCTACCACTTCAAATAACTCCCTATCTGTGTCTGAAACTCCTTCTCAAACTGTTGATACCCTTTCCATTGTTCCTATAATCACTAACATACCTACATCCATTCCTACCAATACTCATTCCATGATTACCCGAGCCAAAAATGGAGTTTTCAAGCCAAAAGTATTCACTGCTCAAGTCCATGATCTTGCTGCGCCAGTTACTGATGATGAGGCTCTTTCACAGCCTGCTTGGTTGGAAGCAATGAAGTCTGAGTTCATGGCTCTTCTTGATAATGAAACCTGGTCCTTGGTACCTTATTCTAAGTCGATGAAAGTGATTAGCAACAAATGGGTGTACCGTGTTAAATCTAAAGTTGATGGTACATTAGATAAACTCAAGGCTAGGCTTGTTGCTAGGGGATTTGAACATGAAGCAGGCGTTGATTTTTTGGAAACCTTTAGTCCGGTGGTCAAGCCTACTACGATACGCCTTGTGTTTTCTTTGGAAGCATCTCATAATTAGAGTATCCAGCAAATTGATATCAACAACGCCTTCCTCAACGGTGTACTTGAGGATAATATCTACATGGCTCAGCCCTACGGGTTTGTGGATAGTTCTTGTCCCAGTCATGTTTGCACTATGGACTTAAGCAGGCGCCCCGGGCTTGGTATGATCGACTTCGAGGATATTTGTATCAACTAGGGTTTCATAGATCTTTTTCTGACAATTCCTTGTTTCATAGAAGGGAAAAAGGAGTGCTAACCTTGGTGTTGATTTATGTGGATGATATTCTTATCACATGAGAAAATGCTGATACTACTCTTCATCTCATTCAGCTACTAAATAAGGAGTTTGCTCTTAAAACACTTGGGGAGGTTCACTACTTTCTTGGCATTGAGATCAAGCGAGATTCTAGCTGTCGTTTCTCATTATCCCAACGCCAATATATCCTTCAGTTGCTTCACAAAACTCACATGGTGAACTGCAATCCATGCTCTACGCCTATGAGTGCTTCCTGCAAATTGTCTCGCTATGTTGGAACTTCTTTTTCGGATCCTTCTCTCTACCGAAGTGTTGTGGGAGTGTTGCAATATCTTGCACTTACCAGACCGGACATCTCTTTTGCTGTGAATAAGTTGAGCCAATTTTCTGTATCTCCTACTGATGATCACTGGCGAGCGTGCAAACACCTCTTGAGATATCTTAAAGGTACTCTATCATTGGCCCTTCAGTTCACACCCTCATCTTCTCATGTTATTGAAGCATATAGTGATGCCGATTGGGCAAGTTGTATTGATGATCGACGGTCAACCGGTGGCCATTGTGTTTTCTTTGGGACTAACTTGATTGTATGGAGTTCAAAGAAACAAGAAGTTGTTGCTCGCAGCAGCACTGAATCTGAATATAGGGCATTAGCTAATGCTGCAACTGATGTAATATGGCTTCGGTCTCTATGCACTGAAATTGGTATTTCTCTAGCCTCTTCAGCAAAGCTTTGGTGTGATAATTTGAGTGTTGTTGCCTTGGCTTCTAACCCTGTGTTTCATGCTCGGACCAAGCACATTGAAGTCGATGTTCATTTCGTACGAGAGAAAGTTCAAAGTTTAGACTTGGATGTTGGTCATGTTCCTGCGCCTGATCAAGTTGCAGACCTTCTCACTAAGCCGTTACCAGCAGGTCGCTTTTTGGATCTTAGGCAAAAGCTTTGTTTGAGTCTTCCTTCACAACCGGGCTAGGTTTCAATGGGGGCGTATTCCAGATTGTGCCACAGTCATCAAGAAGTTTGGAGAATGTTCTTAGATGCTTCAAGAAGCTAGTCGTTGGAGACGGTTATGAAGTTGGAAGCTTGGAGAATGTTCTTAGATGCTTCAAGAAGTCAGTTGGAGAATATAGTCGTTGGAGGCGGTTATGAAGTTGTTAGCAAGCAGCGTGTGGGAGTAGGGTTTGTTAGTTGATATTAAGCTAGCTCATGCAACTGCATGCTTGTATATAAATAAGAGTGTACTGCTATTGGTTCATTCATTCAATAAAAATACTTTCTCTTTCCTCTAGTTCTTTGCTTCTTCTTCTTTACCTTTTCTCTCGATTCATATGCTATCTTTAGCTTATATTCAACAAAATTGAAGAGTCGTTCCTTTACGGCTCTTTCTTGGAATTAGAATTGTCTCACATTAAATACATAATTGTGATTTTTTTTTTATTATATTAAGTATTAAGTATAACTATAAAAAAAAAATATAAGTGAGAGTAATATTATCGGGGCGGGTTCCTATACACCCGTATCCGACCCGAACCCGAACCCGATACGGGTATAAACTTTTAAACCCGACCCCGCCCCCGACCCGAAAATTTTGTACCCGCACCCGCCCCATTAGGGTCGGGTACCCGCGGGTACCCGGGTTCGTGGGTAATTTTGCCATCCCTAGTCGTTAGGGGTTTTAGCCGTACATTCATATTTTTATGGGGGGAATGTACAATTTATTCTTCTACTGCAAACTCCAAAGTCTCCAATAAACCTTATTTTAATCCTTTATTATTGTCTTTCTAAGACTTTTATGCTCTGATTCGAAATCGATAAATAGAATGAGTTTTGGATTCGAAATCAGAATCTAGTTAGACTCTGTATCGAATCCAAATTCAGTAAAATATTTCAATTATAAATCTTGAACTCGAAATCAAAATCAAAATCGGAACTGTTATTATTGAACCCGAACACCCAAAAAAATTAAACTGTTAAAATTAATCAATCCGTTATATATTTTAACAGAAATCTGAGAAAAAATATACTTTAAAATTTATGAATTTTTTATATTTTTAATTATCATATAAATATATGTTTAACATAAATTTTTATAAGTAAACTGATGAAATCAGAGGAGAAGCTCGTACAATATTTTAAGCACATACAAGAAGAAAACATAAGGCCATTTTATTAGGCTTGAAGCAAATACAAAGGAACATTATTATTTAGAAGTACGGCCACAGGAAAGGAAGAACATGCATGCATTTTGACGCAGCTTATAAAGGTAGTGAGGCTTTATTATTGTAGACATAATGCGAAGGAATATGCATATGTTCAGGCCTCAGCTTTCCACGACTCCAGCGGGGGCGTGTCTGCATTTTTCCATGTGTCCTCCATGGAAGTATACCGATCCCCCTTCACATTTTCAGCCAGAGCAGAGAGTTGAGCCATCTCTTCTACAGTTAGTTTTACCGAGAGGGCCCCTACGTTGTCGTTGAAGTTGTCGATCTTGGTGGTGCCCGGTATCGGAAACACATCGTCTCCCTGGTGATGAACCCAAGCCAATGCCAATTGAGAAGGGCTGCAACCTTTACTTGTTGCTATTTCACATATCTTCTTGTATATGAGCTTGTTGCTTTCAAGATTTTCATCATTGATCCTTGGCATAAAGAACTAACAATGGCGACACACGTACGTGTTAGCATGTAAAGACTTCCCAGCTATCGACATACATTCAAAACACTTCAACAGCTAGAGTTATTAGATATGCACTAACCTTGCGAAGGTCACCCTCTGATGCATTCTCTATCAACTTAGGGCCTATTGAAAGGAAGCCACGTCCAAGTGGACTGTATGGAACTATTCCAATACCAAGTTCTCTGCAATCCATTCATAACACAACCCAAAACATAAATATATTACCCCCATTTTTTTATTAAAGACCTCAGAAATGAAGAGCAGCTGATTTAATTATATGGTACCTGCAAGTAGGCAATTCTTCTTCGACATCTCTTGACCACAAGGACCATTCAATTTGCACAGCAGTGATTGGATGAACAGCATGAGCCCTTCTAATTGTTGCAGGAGAGGCTTCTGACAGTCCAATGTATTTTATCTTTCCTTCTTCAACCAGTTTCTTGAGTTCCCCCATCTGCAGCAAATCATATTACATGACATCAATTATAGATCACTAAGAAGAAAATATTCAAGAGAGAACTCACCGTGACTTCAATGGGCACACGAGTGTCAATACGATGGGCGTAATAGAGATCAATGCAGTCAACATCAAGACGCTTCAAGCTCGATTCACATGCCGACCTGACATATGCTGGGTCACCACGACTCTCCATCTTCCCATCCTCATAAACTATCCCAAACTTGGTAGCAAGCTGTACTTTTTCCCTCATTCGCCCTTTCAAAGCCTACAACAACTCCAAAACGTTAATCCACGATCATATAATCCTTTCCGATCAAATCAACTTAAAGCAACACATGTAGAAATACATCAGAAAAGCAACAAAAAGAAGAAAAGTAACAGAAGGGGAAGCGCGTACCTTTCCGATAAGAAGTTCGTTGGTGTGGGGACCGTACACGTCGGAGGTATCGAGAAAGGTGACGCCGGAGTTGATGGCATGGTGGATGAGTGCGATCATATCGGGCTCTGGCTTGGGCAGGCCGTAGAAAGCCGACATGCCCATGCACCCAAGCCCTTGTTTCGACACCTCGAGGCCCTGGGACCCGAGCTTGACTCTGGGAACGTTCACTGCCATATTGCAGAATTTGCTACTGATGATTGTAGATGAATGCAAGTGAGTAATTGAGGGTCACAGTTGACCTTAAATAGGAAGTGGGATGGGGAAAGGGAAGAGGACGATGTCATCGGTGGCGCAATCAATTTTGTAGCGGGCCGAACCTTGTTTGCCTTAATCTTCTTCAATTAATGTTTGATCGTTTAGAGTCTGCGAACAGTTAAATTCTCAGCCGAAAGGAGTAGCCACTTTGTGGTTAGGGGTTGAGCCGAATATTCCTATTTGTATAAGAGGAATGTGCAATTTACTATTCTACTCTACTCCATTAAACAGCAAACTGCAATATATTCATTTATATCCGCTCTTACGTACTCTCTCTGCACGACCTAACATTAGTTGAGACTTAAAAGCATGCAATCACTGTTCTAAAAATCGGCCTAGATGTTAGTTAGGACATTGCCGATTCGATTAATGCTAGGCGGTTTTGGGTAGACGGATTGGACGGGCTAGGCGGGCGCCTAGGCGGCCTAATTGGGTGGGCTAAGCGGATGGAACTGCTAAAACAAAAATAAAGCTAAAATGTCCAACACAAATATGACTAAAAAATTAAATTTTGACCCATTAACATATCATATAGCACACAAAATCAACTCAACATCATTATTTGTTATGCTCCATAGTTTAGAGTCTCATCTTTTATTAAGAAAAGATAAAGAAAATCAAAAATTGTACTTTGAAGATTAGATTACAAATATATTTGAACTTATATGGATCATTTAATCTAAATTATAATTTATGTATTTCATTTCAAATTTATGGATATTATATTTTACTTAGCATATTATGTGTTTAACTTGTTATTATAAATTAGAAGATGAAATTACAAATAATATATATTTATATAATTTGTATTATATAATATGATGTAAATATAAAAAATTAAGTATTAAAATTTGATCCGCCTAGGCCCTAGTCCCCCTCCACCGTTCGGTCAGCGCCTAACGACTTTTAGAATATTGCATGCAGTACTCCTTTGACAAAAATCATAATAAATAAACCACTAATTCTACATATTGATAGACTCAAACCCAAGACCTATTGCTCTGGGCATTAATCTCACTTCCACTAGACCCACACACGCATGTTGTGGATTGTTTCTTTAGTGTTAAAACTATGTCCTTTTGGATTTAAGTTAAAATGACATAATTTATTTGGTGTAAAATGTTGTTTAGTTTGAATCATCAGGTGACGTGGCGATTCAGAGTCTTAAGTCTAATTTTGATTGAATTGAGCCCGATATACTTACTTACTACAAATTGATAATTAATGTATCTTGAGTCAAATTTTATAATTTATGTGTAATAATAGAAAACATGAATAATTCATGTATTTACAAACGATTATCCCAATATTTAATGTTAGTTTGTGACTTGTGAGAATAAAAAAGAAAAGCATAATTAATAGTATAGAATCCCATGAGTATAATGAGAAAATTTCAGTTACTATGAAAAATAAGAATGAATCATATATTGGATCGAGAGCGCACTTTCTAATAGGTCACTCATCATAGTATTGTTTAACCTTGGAGTTTCTACTAAGGGGTCATGTGAAAAGATGATGCACCATGTTGGTATGAGTAGTATTAATCAATTCTTTTAACCTCTCGTCAACATTGATAGTGCATGCCCTTTTCGACTGAGGCAGGCCGCACTCCCATAAACTCTCTCGGTACGATACACCGAGGACCCACCTTCTGGGAGGTGTTGGAGTCCACTTTCCAACATCATAAATATACAATAAATAATATATGTAGATACAAACTATTAACAATTCAGATCGAATTCTAGTTAATACATTAACAAAGAGAAAATTTTCATTTGAATTATTCTCTTGTGATAGTTATACCTTGACAACACACGAAGAATAGTGACATGAGAATGTAATTGCTCTTTACCTTGGCTTAAGGGTGAAAAACTTTGTGATGTATATGGTTATTAATCCAAAATATATTATCACTCACATATGCAATAAAGCTTAAATTTATGATATTTAGATTTTTTTTTTTTAAGTGACTCAACTTAAAATTTGTAAAAGTCGAAAAAAAGATTAACATAGGAGTGCAATCCTACCATCATCATCTCCCTATATTTCACAAATGTTCTCATCTTCCGCCACCACAAAAGTTCATAGAGGCCATAATGAATCTACAATGATGAATTACACTTGCATTAAATTAAATTATACTATAATAATTTTTTTAGTATAATAGTATTTGTTTTAAACACCATGATTTTAATTTAATGAATTCAAATTATACATTCAAACAATTATAATTATATTTTTTTTCAAGTCTACCCCTCAAGGCTTAAGCCTCACTTTGCCAGAAACAAATGATGTGCTTCACCTTTACATGAAAACTTAATTTTCATCACATTTACTCAATTTTTTAAAATTGAAAAAAAAAATAGTTTCGATACATATTAAACTTACATGATTGGTATTTGTTACTTAGACTTGGTTTCAATTTTGTTATTTTTGTGTCGATGGTTTATCTATCCATTTTCATTTTTATTTACTACCCAATCTTTTTTACATAATATACAGTGAACTCAAAGTGAACTTGTGATCATATTATACATTTCATACAAGAATAGTACAACCAGTTTGGTTAACCTTTTCAAATTTATAGCTCTTCTTCCAATTAACAAACAACTAATGCTCAGTTTCACAATATGTCGTTAAATAACAAGGTCCTTCAAATCCACCACTTTGTATTAAGATAACACGCAATCTAAAAAAACAAAAGAAATGGTCTAAATGAGTTTCTTTGACGAGTAAGAGCAATCTACTGTAAACTATTATAGAACTATAGAGTGTCACTAAAACAAACAGCCACAACAAAATCCAGTGTAATCATTCTCCAGAATTGATAAATTATTGCGTTATGACCTTTTGATTTCAAATAAACGAATTAGACATGTATTAGCAAACAACCAGTGAAACCATGGTTGAACTTGACAATATGCAAAATAAACCACGATTCAATCAATAATCGCCCAATACAAATCAATCAATGTTGAAAAATAAATTGCCAAAAAAAGAGACGTGAAATATAAATAGAAAATTCAAAGCATCTGAAACTAATCAAGAGAAGGATAATAATGTTCATAGACAAAACCAGAATGATATTAAAATTCAGAGACAAAAGCATCTCTTTACAAACAAAAATATCCCCTCACAAAATTACTCAATAAAACATAAATGGTGAATATCTATCAAAACATCGATAACATCTCAGAACCTGAGCTTGGTGAAGAACCAGCGGTTTTTTCCGGTCTTGAACCGCTCCTCGAACCGCGCCTTAGTCTCCTTCGCCGCCGTGACCTTCTTATCCTTGGACTGCAGGGCATCGACGGTGACGACATCTTTCAGATCCACGTCGAGCGTGTACCGCGTGGGCATGATGTGGTTGTAATTCACAAGCTTGATGAAGCATTTGACGCGAGATTTCTTAGCCTGCTTCTTGGCCGAATCCTTGCGGATGACCTTGCGCGGGTACTTGGCAAGCCCCGCCACCAGGCAGTGGCCGTAGGCCCGGTCGCGGGTTCCGTCATCGAAGGAGCGGACTATTACCGCCTTGCGCCCGGCATAACGGCCTTGCAGGATTACGACGGCCTTGTTTGGCTTCAGGAACTTCACCATTTTCGGCGCTCGCTCACTCGCTGTAGACCTACCTCTCTCTCTCTCGGTGGAGACTGGGAATGCAGAGTGCTCAGAAACCCTAGATGATTACTTAAAAGTACAGTATGGGCTTCAGCCCATTTTAATTGGGCAATTTTGGGCTTCAGAGAATTCACAACTTTTCTAACTGGGTTCGGGTTTTAAATTAAAAATGGCATTATATATATATATAGTATATTTTATTTTATTTTTCTTCGTATTAAATCCACAATTTTGGGCTTTAACCAAAATACGCTATTTATTTATAAATAATAAACTCATGCATCAATATCTCATATTTTCGATGATTAATGTGTATTACTAATACAACAAATTTCTAAATTTTATTCTGTAATAATAGGTAGTGTTTAGTAAGTTGGATGAGATTAATTAAAATAATCCACTCTTAAAATTATTTTAATCTCAAGAAATGATCATTTCATTTAATTCTCCATTCCCCCTTACATTCTACCAATAACCTCATAAAAGTGTTTTGCGGAACATATATAATTCTTTGTGCATTATGCGCATATATTACATTACAAACATGAGATGCATAGAGACACATAATTGTAATCCATCAATGCATCAATGTATAATAATTTGATTCATTATAGGAAGTTGATGTATTGGATATCATTAACTAATGCACCAACTACATGAAAAATAATAAATGACAATTAAAACCATTACTTTTATTTAATTAGGCCATTTTATCAATAATTTTTTGATTTTACACTTGTTTTTTTTCCGGGAATCTAAAATTAAAAATATAACATTTGGACATGAAATTCGTATATTTTCGCGTCCATATACTATTAATCATAGTTGAAGTTTTTCATAAACATCAATTTGTTCAAATTGAAAAATAATAAATTCTCAATGATAAATGCACCATAATTTTGCTTTTCCAGTATTGTAAAATACATTTTAAAGACCACATGACCGGAATCGCACTATGCATTAACCATTCTATTACAAAGTCCAGAATATATAGTCTCATGTTGCATGAACCACTAGTTATATGTAAAAATAATATGGCTAACGAATTATAATGTCAACATTAAAATTAAAATGGCACACACACACACATATATATATCCTTAAATTTAAAGATGCAATTGGCAATGGAACAAGAAACATGTCAATGATACAAAAACAACAACTCATAGTCAAACGTTGAGTTTCACCCTATCTATCTATCTATGGTCACCCCCCCCACCACACCCCCACCCCATAAGCTTATATTACTATTATTATATATAGACAAAAAACAAATTACAAGTTGCAAAAAACCCCACCTAAATTCTTAAATCACCCACGGGTAACCCAATCACTCCTCCTAGACTTTTCTTCTCCAACTTTGCAACTTGCATCTCCCACTTTCTATTTTTAAATACCCCCCACCACTCTTCTCTCTCTCTGCATCTTCAACTTACATAGAACCAAGCACCAATATCATGTACCCTTCGTCTACATCCTCTTCATCTCAAGGCTCAATGGCCAGTAACAATGGCGGCGACGGCGCCGGTCTCATACGCTACGGCTCCGCTCCCGGCTCCATCCTCACCACGGCGGTGGACTCCGTCTCCGCCGTCACCCGCGAATTCTCCGGCCTTGGTCCACAAACTCACCCCGCCCCGGCCCGCTTCTTCCACTCCGAGGCTTCGGACTCCGCCTCCGCAATGGCGGCGACCCAAAACGGTAGGCGCCGCGGAGATCCCAGTCGAGATCAAGAGCACGGTATGACTAACACCACAATAGGTTTGCAGTCGTCGTATGGGTACGGCGGCGGTGGAGGCGCGTCTTCTTCTGCGTTGATGAGACAGAGTAGCTCGCCGGCGGGATTTCTCAACCAGTTAGCGGCGGCGGCTGGAGATAGAAATGGTACGTATACATATATATATATATATATATATATATTGTATTCTATATGCATTTGGCAGTGTATTGGTTGTTCATTGGGTGCTTGCTGAAATTTATATAATTCTTTTGATTGCTTCTTTGTTTTCTACCTTTCCGCTCAAATTACCATTTTCGCCTTCCAAATTTTCTCAGTTTTAACCCCATATATATAATCAAGATTTATAGACTTGCTAATTTTGTGCTTACATGTTGGATTGATTTATATATATGTGTGTGTGCATGCATGTAGCACTATATTCAAGTAATTAGGAATTAGCCCTAAAAAGTTTTTTCTGTGACCTAGATAGCATATTAATGTAATTAATTAATAATAGAGTTGAGAAACAATTAATTAAGACAACTTGATATATAAAAGAATTGTCATTTTGAATTGGTTAATTACAACAAACTGGATGAAGACTTTAGTATTCATAGTTAGTTGTATATATGTCATATATTTAGTTACGTTGTTTACATAAAAATATTTTCTTAGTCACAAAGAATATTAGTGAAAATACATTAATTACTAGTTGCTAAATTAAATAATATATTATGGTATTTTATATGTAACATGCATGTTGGATTGAAAATTTTGAATTTGTATCTTTTACCTATGACTATACCTATTTTATCTTGAAGGAGATATCGCTATTTAATTTTCCAAGAACCAAATTATATATACAATATGTACTTTAAAATATAAGGCCCTTCAAATTAAATCAAGTGGAATCAAGGTCTTTAATTAAGTTGTAACTCATGATCAATTAATATATATTATTTATGGTAATTATTATAATAATATCATAAATGAATTTAAGTAGTATGTGTATATTATAAAGTACTTAAGGAGTGAGTAAATTGATGTGGGGGTGAAAAGCAACTTGTCTCATAAAATGTGACATATAGTATACCAAACCCCAGTATTTGTATATGTCAATGTCTTGATTCGAGTATTTAAGCACCCACAGTCTTTAAACAAACCGCCTTGTCCTATTCTAACCTTACCAAGTCTTACTACTATACTAATTTATATTGACTTAATTAAACTAGCCAATTCACCAGTCCTTCTAACTTTCATTTATTTATTTATTTATTTTTAAGCTATCTATTTACGAGTTTGTTCTTACTACTATACTAATTGGTTTAATATTTTCTTAAATGTCAAAATTTTAATTTATAAAGCTTTAGCTATATATGTATTATGTAAGGTCATGCTTAAAATTGTTACAAAGAATTTATAGAGCTAAAATTGTGCATTGTCTCTTTAAATTTACAAAAAATGAATGGCGTTATCTGAAAATTAATGAATTATTCTAAACTAATTAAATTACAACATTATTTACCATTTGTAATTTAATGAGTTTATGTAGTGGTGTTCACGGTTCTGAGAATTTGGAATCGGAACCGAACTGTCATTGCGGCGGTTCACGGTTCGGAACCGAACCGTGTAGGGCGGTTCTGGTTCCGGTTTCAAATCGCCGGTTACGGTTTGGAACCGTCCAAAAAATTGATATTAATATATTTAAAATTTTTGAATATTTTATTTACATAATTATGCGTATCATCATTTAATTTCATATCACATAATTAACTTTGTAGTGTAATAATAGAATAACTACGTAAAAATTTATTTTAATTTAATATTAATTATATATAATACACATATAATGATATATTAATAAAAATGTAATAATAAAAAATTTTATGTGTTATTATCTCATGAATACGTTAATTGAATAACACATTAAACAAAAATACATTGATGAAATGAAATAAAATAATTAATCTATATAATTATAACAATATAAATGAACACTATATAATAAATACGTATATAATATGAAGGTTTAATTAGGTTATCATCTAATTAAATTTTATTTTATTTAATTATTAATGTATTCGTAAGTTTAATATATCAATTATAACAAATAATTATAAGAAATGACTATTTATAATATATTAAATAAATTGAATTAGATAAAAGAAAAAGAGATACGATTCCAAATAGACGGTTACTGTCCGAACCGCCGGTTCACGGTTCCGAATTTTTGTAACTGTAACCGAACCGTCCTCTACACGGTTATGGTTCGGAACCGAACCTTTGGGTACGATTCTCGAAACCACTAGTTACGGTTCGGTTACGGTCCAATTCCGACAGTTTCGATTCCTTTGAACACCTCTAAACTTATGCTTATTTATATTCGTTGAATTTGCGTATTGCCTCAATTTATTTATGAATTTGTCATTTCATGCTTCGTTAAAGTAAATACAAACTAACAAATATTTTCCTGCAAAATTATGCTTCAATCCATACTTTATTTCAACAAATTGTGTCGATATATATATATATATATATATTTAAATTGTTTTTTATTTTTAGTAAGTTTATAACTTGGAATATAAAATGACTTGTAAATGAAATATCTGTTGCGTATTAAAAAAAAGTATATATTTATAGCTATTTATTACTACAGCAGCCGCATATATATTGGTTTTTATCTATAAATGGATATGGTGGAACTAGGTAGCTAGTTAAAGCTCGTTAAGTTTGCTATCCACTTTTACGTACGATCGGCTTAAAATTCATATGTCAATGCAAGTTGAAGTTTTCTTTGAATCTATCGTTTTAATTCCTTTTATGAGGAATGCAAGCAAGTTGGAGATATAAAATTAATAAATAAAAGCATAGGTGACTGACAGTTGAAATTTGCATTTGCATTTGCATGGATGGAGTTATATATATAATATATAATTGAACAAGTCACAGTTTTGTCCAATAATGGAAAGATACAATGTATTCAACCACGATAGTGCCTGTCACGTGCCTTGCAACTTGGCCTATACAATGTCTTCCTAAACCACCATCGGCCCAATGTTTTCTCTAAATTACATCATGTAGCCTATTTATCATAATATTCTATATGCTATACATCTCTCTCCCTCCCTATTTGCATTATATACTATTTTAATTATAAATATATGTATATATAATATTTTGGGATATAATTCAACTGGACTCAACTTGTTTAGAATATTAAGATATTTAAGTTTGGTTCGAGCTTGACTTGAACTTTTGACATGTTGTATGAACTTGACTCTCCATTTAATTATCGAGTTCAAACTCGGCTTGTTTGATAGTTATATCAATAGTTATTGAGTTTAGGCTTTGGCTAGGACCTGAGCTCGGATTTGTATAAATTTTTTATTTAGCAAATTAGGTATTTTAGGTTGATGGTCATGTTTTGGCTTGATTAAAGGCTCGATTAAAAACTTACAAACATGTTCGATAATATGTTCGTAAACAACAAACTTGAATATGTTCGCAAACCTAACAAGCCCAACATTACCTTACTTGAATTTGACTCAGATAAAAGTATAAGTATATATGAAGCTTAAAATTTGGCTCACTTAGTATCAAATCGGGCATCAAACAAATTTTTTTAACTCAATATCAAATAACTCATAATTAGCTAGCTTTATTTACTAACTACCATGATAATACTACCTCCGCTTGAATAAATAATAAAAATCTTAAAATATGAATCTGGCTGCAATAGATTTTGGTTCTGAATTGAAATTCGTTGGAGAATTTAAAAGTTGTTCCAATAATAGGTCTCTTTTTGTTATAGCAGGCCCTACTGGGCCATTGTTTGCTTTGTGATAGAGAGTGGTCTCAGTGGTTTTAGATCATATCGTTAAATCTTTTATACTTTCTATGTTTTACTATTATTGTTCACTTTGATCAGAAAATTGTAATAATTTTTATTAATATATGACAATAATAATGAGATCGAATAATAATAAAAAAATAATAATATGTGAATGGGCCAACGGTAACGCAATTAAAGGACCGCATTCAAATGTTTAGAGGTAGGTAGCTAGGGTTTTTGTCATAATCTATAATCTGATGAAGTAATCAGCTGACGTGTAGAGACTAGACTTAGTACATAAATCTATATTCGGAATATATTCTTTAAAGAGGAGTAAAGGCAAAGCTTTTGTTAGATGGATTTTGTCGTGTTCTGTCACCAACTCCTAATACTACTATTTTAAATTTCTATTACCATTTTCGCCTAATTTGACCGCAGAGGTTACTTTACCGAAACCCAAACCCTAATTAAGGAACGTATTTTGCAATTTCCGCAAATGTGACTGCACGTAGTATTAATTTTATTATTATTATTTTACTAAACGCACAAGTTCTAACGTCTACCATAGTGAACAGTAAACCCTAACAAATGTTACAAATTTTGCACATCAATCCAATACTATATTTGAACTCCAAAAATGAAATATTTTATTTTATAGTCAATAAATTGCTACAAAATAACAGCTGGAGTTTCAGTAAGGAGAGGCGTAGGGAGCTACAATTCAAAGGGGATAGCAGAAAGCGGAGGCGGCACCGGCAGCGGCATATCGAGATTGAATTCACAGCTGAGTTTCACCGGAAAAGTCTCTGAAGAGGCGGAGGCGGCCACCGGCATGGAGAACCACCAGAAGAAGCCTTATGTCACCAGTAGCGGCGGCGGCGGTGGCTTCGGAATGTGGGAACCGAGTAGTAATCCTAGAATGTTTTCAGTGGCGCAGCCTAGTCGAGGCAAGAACGTGGCCGACGGCCTCGACGCCATTGAATCTCAGGTCAAAATTAAATCTATATATTTTACCCCGACCTACTAGTATTAATTTATTTAATTTACAAAGATGAGTTAATTAATTAAAGCTGGAATTGATTTTTTGTTATGCATATACAGTTTCAGTTTAGCATATCACAAACAGCGCAAGACATGGCATCAATGGAGAAGATGCTCAACATTCCACAGGATTCTGTTACATGCAAGATTCGAGCAAAGCGAGGTTTTGCTACGCATCCTCGTAGCATTGCTGAACGGGTATTTATGTATTTATTTCACTATTACTGGACTATTCTTTCTTCTTAGTAAATATATATATATATATACCTTACTTTTCATGAATTAAAAGCACTTACTGGTCCATATTTATGTCTTCCTTTGATCATACTATCAATTATGAAAAGTTCAGGTAGAATAGCAAAAGAAACCTTGTTTACCAAAAGTGATCATGGAAATTTTCTGAATGGTGTTTGAGTCAAATGCATATGTGTGTATATATAGGTTATAGTCATGATGTTTTAATATCCTTAATAGTTATGGATTTAGCATGTAATGGTGATAAACCAAACACTATATATGTGCAATTGCAAATGATATATATAGCACACAGAAGCCTGCATAATAGATTAATTAAATTAATATTTATTACAGTTGAACATTAAAGCAAAACTTTTTAGCATGCAAATTTCTAGGAATATTTCAAGGTGCACTCCTTTCTTTAATTAGTTTGGAGCTAGCTAATTAGTTAGTAAATGAGATGTGATTGAGTATGATTAAGTTAGAGATGTGGATTGGGTCGTGATCAATTCATTTAATTTTATGTTGAGAGGAGGAGTCTACTCTATAATCTAAATGGTATGGTTGAGTTGAGGCCAATGAGAGTTAATTAATTTGTGATTTTGGTGCATGCATGTTGTGTAGGAGAGGAGGACACGAATCAGTGGGAAGTTGAGGAAACTGCAAGATCTTGTTCCTAACATGGATAAAGTAATTAATTAGCTTTTACTTTGCAAATTTCTTTTCTTAATTAATTATCCTTTTATTTATCATATTCATATATATATGAAAATGGTGTGCCTGCTGCATGCATATTTAACTCAAGCATATTGCAGCAAACTAGCTACGCCGACATGCTGGATTTAGCAGTGCAACACATTAAAACCCTTCAGAATGAGGTCGAGGTCAGTACTAAAAACTGCATGCACTTTCAATTTGACATAACATTGTTTTGGCACTTCTTTTATGAGGGTTAGCTACAACTCCGAGAAGTGGTTAGTTACTTAGTTATATCAATTTAGAAGCATGATCAGACTTCTATATTATGTATAATGACAATTAATTTCATATTGCACAGTTACTTTGCATGTCTATGTTATGCACTTCCGGAGTAGATGCATGATGATCTTCCTAGCTATGTTCATATCATATATATCACTAGCTAGCTGGGATTAATCAAATATCACAAAAAATTCTGTAATAAATGGATTTCTGTAATTTTTGTGCAGAAATTGAACCATGATCTAGATAGCTGCTCGTGTGGGTGCAAGAAGACGCGAGACGGTTAATCCAAACTTAATTTCTTGTTGAGAACTAAGTTAATTAATTAACCTTAATTAATATAAAAGATGATCCTGCAGTAGGAATGATGGAGTACTTAGCAAATTGAAAGATGTGTATATAGAGAGAGGCAGCATCTTGTCGAAAAGCTATCCGGAATTTGTGGTTGTTGCTTATGATTTTTTGGAGGGTCATATATATGTAAATTTGTTCATGTAGGTTTTCATTAGTTTGAAATTCTAACTTGTTAATTCACATGTGTAAGTGTAACTCTTTCTTTATTATGAATTCTCTCGATAGCTTTGGTTTTTAATTGGTTTAAGATTCCTAGACATTATAAATATATAATGACTTCATATTGTTTTTTTTTTTCCAAGCTCTCGATCGAGACTTAATTAATTGGGCAATATAAATATTTCATTGCATGACGGCTGATATATAGCAAGCATTTGATAAATAACCACTGTTGAATTAATAAGTTCACGTACTTACATTCATTATATTGCTAGTCAAGCTCAGTTTTAGAAATACCCTTAAATAAATAGCTTGATATTCGTCGTAAATATAATAATAATCTAATATTCCATTATTTTGACAGAGGCAATTAAGGTTAGATATATTCATTTGTCTAAATACACAAAATACTTCATATATTTTTATATTTCTTTTACTTTATAATTCATCTATAATAATAATTTTTAGACGAACCATTTTCTCATGCACAACTATTAAGTGAGTAATATTTGTTGGAAAATATAAATGGGAAGAGTAAAATAAAATAATATTTGGGAATAAAATATGGATGAACAGTAGCTATTCTATTTCTAAAATACCAGACCGGAACACCAGTTAAAATAAGCCCCAGGACAGTAGACTAACACGCACCAGATGGTCTTTGAAGGTTTTTTTTTCTCCTTATATACATGATAAATGTTGGTTTTATAACCAATGTGGGACAAGAGTTTCTCTTCACCTTTAGTTTCAAACACATAACTCCATACTTAATTGACTAACTTTAAACCTTTATTTCTCACTCACCGAGAATTGGTTAAGAGAAAATAAAACACCACGATCATCTACTCGAAACGTCACTTAAAACTTGGTCAGACATTATTGACCACAATAAATATATATTTATTTAAAGCGATTCCTACAATATTTAATTATTTATGTTATTAATTATGTGAAAATTGTCCAATTAGCCCAAGAGTTTTTTGAATCATATTATAAGCCCATGTATTTGCAATTCCAAGTGATTAGGGAAGGCTCATTGAAGAGATTAAAATTTCTTTTAATTATCAAAGTTATTTTTATGAAAGAAATACTCATTTTTATTTGAGTAATAATGCATTTGCTGGCGCTAATTATTCCAATTAATCTGCACTGCACTCCTAACTCGTACCACCGACCCATCATGAGTATTAAATATCAATTTCTTTTTAAAATTTAAATAATTTAAATTATATAGACGATACTGGAACCTGAAATTTATTGATTTGGTATTAATTTCAGTACATCAGATTAAAATACGCATGCTAGGAGCATTCCCAATGGGGTTCCTCAAATAATGGGTGGGGTGGTATTTTCGTAAATAAATGGAACTTTTTTGGGTCGGTTTGGGAGATTGTATTGGTAGGTAGCGGTGAGAGTTTCTCACTTTGAGTTTCCGGAGTCTCTACTTTAATAATTATAGAATGATTGAATTTGAGAAAAATGATATTAATTAAATTTGTGAATTTAAATTTGTAATATAAAATAAATAAATAAATATGAAAAAAATAAATAAATAAACGAAAATTAAAATAAGAATTACAATAATTAAAACACAACATTCAATTTGAAATAGAAAGTACAATACATAAAATACAACATTAGAAATAAAAATTACAATAATTAAAATACAACATTAGAAATTAAAATTACAATAATTAAAAAACAACTAAACTAAAAATCAAACCTACTCCTAATTTGAGCACACATGGTGTTGTGCATCTCGAGTTGCTCGGGCGTCATCCTCGACGTATCCTTCAACAAGATCTTGTAATAAGCAAGTCTTGTTGTGTCGTACGTGAATGTTGTAATTGCATTGGAAGTTTGTTTCAAAGTTTCCAACGCTTCGTTACTTGGTTGCTCGGAGGGGGAGGCTTTACCCTTCCCTTTTCTTTTTGCCGCCTTCGTCCCCATCGGACGTTCCTCGGGTTTGGGTTGGGCGTCGCCTCCTTGGGTTGAGTCGCTCGTGAACCCTTCCCCCATATTATTTTTCCCCCTTTTGTTGGTGTGGATGATTGGAACAACGCGTTGGAATTTTTGCGTGTTTCGCAAAATCTCCCAACAATGTCGGTATTTGAACTCCGACCTTTTGGTTTGTTTATACTCCGCCAACGCCTTTTGGTAGATGTCGTGGTCGGAGTTGCCACTTGCCCATTGATCGCTGCACCGGTTGTAGATTGCGCAAAACTCAAGGGTCGTAGTTTGAATACGTTGCCAATGACACTTCAATTGGCGGAGGGTGCGATGCCTCGGCTGGTTGCGTTGCCGGTTGAAGGAGTCGGTGATGCGTTTCCAATAGGAGTTGGCCTTTTGGTTGTTGCCGACGATGGGGTCTTGGCTTGTGTCGAGCCAAGTACGGCAAAGTATGATGTCATCCTCCTCGGTGTAGGCAACATCCACTTGGGTTCGAGCGCCCACTTTAGAGAGAGAGATAGCAAGAGTCTCGTCCGTAGAATCGTCGAAGGAATCATTCAAGTTGATTCAATCGAGTCCTCCGGCTCCCCCGGAGGAAGCGGTTGAGAATGTAGGAGATGGTTAGGAAGAGAATTGGGGTGAGTACGGAGGAAATGGAAATTGTTGGCCGAAATAAGTTTGGCCGTGATAAGAAGGAGTAGAGAAGAGAAGAGGGTTGAATTGAGAGGGAGAGAAAGGAGAATTTTGGCTTTGATAATTCAGGTTGCCGAACGACGAATTGTCCGAACTTTGATTATCGGAGCTTCCGCCTTGACTTCGGTATAGAAATCTATTGAATTGCTCATCCATTTTTTTTTGGCTAACTTGTAATAAAAATGGTTGAAAAAAAATGGTTGAAAGATTGAAGAATGAATGAAGATGTGTGAAAATGTGGGATTGAAATAGGATATTTATAAATGAATTAAAGAATAAAAAAAAATGGGGTGGGTTCGGGAAACCCACGCCTGCAGCGGCAAACCCATGCGGGTTGCTGGCACCCGCGCCCGGGTTCAGGGGACACAGCCCCGATTCCGGCGCCCCGCAGCCACAGCGGGGATTTCCCTGGGTTGCCCGCGCCCCTGCCCCCTTGCTACCCGGGTATCGCACGCCTATGGCGCTGCGCATGCTCTAATACTTAATCACATTAAAACCTTCAAATCTTTTATATTATATTTTCAGTATCAATATAAGATTTCTTAACTCGTGATTTTGATTTTCGATTTATTTTGGAAATAAGATTTCCTAAAAAAGTGTTTTAAAAATAACATATATGAAAGATATATATAATATTATTATACACGTGATTAACATTACATTATAAGCTTGTTAATATGAGGATTACTTGAATGGAAAATAAAGTAAATTAAAATTATAATCCTAACCCTATCCCCTGAAAACCACCCCCCCACCAAGCACGCAGTCCTGTCTTAAACCTGTCATCATATCATCCCCTGTTTGACAGCTCTCATCACACCATCATCATTTGCTCAATTACTCTCTCTCTCTCGCCTTCGCACCTCCACTCCTTCGCCATGGCTTCTTCAAGCGACGACGAGGGGGAGGAGTACTTGTTCAAGATCGTCATTATAGGCGATTCCGCCGTCGGCAAATCCAACTTGCTCTCTCGCTACGCCAGAAATGAGTTCAACTTGCACTCCAAGGCCACCATTGGGGTTGAGTTCCAGACGCAGACCCTCGAAATCGACGGCAAAGAAGTTAAGGCTCAGATTTGGGACACCGCCGGCCAGGAGAGATTCCGCGCCGTCACCTCTGCCTACTACCGCGGCGCGTTTGGCGCGCTTGTCGTCTATGACATCAGCAGGCAATCAACTTTCGACAGTATTCCCAGATGGCTCGATGAGCTCACAAGTACGTCCTTTTTTCCCATTTATCTGTTTCCAGTGTGCTGATTTTTGTTGATTTTGAGTAATCAATATTGTGTTTAGAATCGGAACTTGATGCATTTGAAATCGAGGATGAGATGAGTTCAATTGTTCTGATTGGCAGTGATATGAGCACAGAATTGATGCGTTTGATTAGATACAAATAGTGGTATGGATATATTATACGATCCCTAAGGAATTTGGAGGCGTTTCAATGGTTTTAGAAAATAAGCATTTCTATTGAATAAACAGAGTCCATCTAGGGCAGAAAAACTGAAACAGATCTGTATTATTTGCCATTGGGGATGTTGAGAAATGTGGAATATCCCAATGATTGCGTAGGTAGGACTATCTATTTATTTTTTCTAATGTGAAAGCGATCAGATTACAGTTTGAATTTTGATGGCCAAAACAGTACTAATCAGCTTGATCCATACTATTGATTAGTTTATAAATTGAAAATTAAAAAGATATACAAAGATTAGATCATAAAAAATTTATCAACCTTATAGAAAGATTAAGAATATGCTCGGACAGAAAAGATGCTTATGTATGAGAAAGAGAATTCTTTTCTGGTAAGAAGGGAAAGTATGAACGGTCCTTACTTTTGAAAAGATGACTATTGAGACGTTAATAGTCAAACATCTTTGAAGAGTAGAAAATTTGTAGCCTCTTCTTAAATTTGACATTTGAACATGGAAATATCAAATTTTAGGTATTCTTGGTTGGTAATTGTTTGATTGAGATCAGAGTCGAACTGATTCAAGATTGGAGGTATATGCTAAATTGAGCTGGAGTCAATTTTGTACATTACAAAGCATCTCTTTTATTCATTCCATTGTGTGAATATAGTATAACTTTTAGAAAGTGTTGAAAATTATTTGAGGGAGGATAATTCAACAGTGGGTGAAAGTCAGTTTTTTAGTCAAATTTAGTCTTCACTTTTTCTAGTGTGTTGTGTAAATCTTTCTGGGGAAGAATTTTCAAATCTTGCTTCATCATCTTGTATTATACTTCTTCAAATCTGAAAACTCTTAATCCATATTTCCAGATTCAATCTGGCAATTGCAGTATCTATTTGACTTTAAGTCATTCTCTATACCACATTACTCGTGAACTTCAAAATCTTAGTGTATTCCGCATAACCTTGATCCTATGGAACACAACGCCTTTGGTATATGCCATCTTTGAATTGAATTCGTAAATCTCCAATATGACATGAGTCATGACTAACTAAATAGTTATCCACATTTTTTGTTGTTTTTACTTTTTGATTTTTTCCAGAGATTGTGTTCGTGAAACTGTGTTATTACATGGCTGCTATTAGTGTTCATCATAAGCCTTGAAGATTGAGGACTAACTTACTAGTGCTCAATGACATAGTTATCGGTAACATATTTGTTATATTTTTTATGAGAACTAGTTGTTATAGTGATGAAATTGGGGAAAGATATTCCTAAATTTCACAATAGGTGTTTAGGTCTATAACAATGATGAGTGAATAACTGCAAAATAGCTCAAAACTCGGAAACCAATTGTAAAATAAAATTACTCAAACGTCTCAATTGATTAACCATTCTGTTATCAAGACTTGACAAACAAGTTCGTATGTAGAAAAGTAATGCTAATTTCTTTGTGGTGTCGTACTACATAATCGATTTTAGAATATGATCATATTTGTTCTAAAGTCCATGTGAGATCTAACGCACACAATTCTCCTCGTCCAGCTCACTCTGATACAGCAGTTGCAAAGATGCTCGTGGGGAACAAATTAGATTTGGACAATATCAGAGACGTGAGCGTGGAGGAAGGCAAGAGCCTAGCAGAATCAGAAGGATTATTTTTCATGGAAACCTCTGCACTGGACTCGACAAATGTGAAGAAGGCTTTTGATTTAGTCATACGTGAGATTTACAATAACGTGAGCAGGAAGGTGTTGAATTCAGACTCATACAAAGCACAACTGTCAGTCAACAGAGTGTCCCTCGTCCATGACGACAGTGAGGAACCTAAGCAAAAAGGGAGTTCATATTCTTGTTGTTCCAGGTGACTGAAGCAACCTCTTTGTTCAATCAAATACATGCATGAGCTATATTGACTTTCTTAAATATGGTTGATTTATCATTATCCTATATTTATTCATAGTTTATTCGTTCTTCATAGAAAGGGGTCCTATAGTGACCACATGTGATGTGGGTTTTCAAATCTTGAATTATGAAGTTGCTAGTGGCTCTTCTATACTAAAACTTATTTCTTCTTGAAGTGTAAATTATACTCCATTGATTATTTTTTTTGTGTTATTTGATAATATTTATTTATAGAATACCTGCACCAATCTGCCATATTTTGAACACTGAAATCATGCCCACTATTATTTTCTTTTTATGTCTTGATTTGCAGATCCAACTTCTTTAAGAAATTATATTAAAAATGTATTGATATCCCATTATGCATAACTTTGTGCACACTGCCCACCCCACTAGCAAAGCAATAAATATAAGTGGATTTTGAAGATAAGAAAAAAGGCGTAAAAATTAGGGTGATTGGCGAAGAATGCCCTATTACGTAACTAAGGGATGGAGAATACCCTCTTTTGTAAAACTATACCAAAAATACCCAAAAAGACTATTTTGCCCATGATTTATATGCTTAATTAAGGACAAATTTCTCTATTACATATATGGTTAATTAATAATTAGTATTTCAAAATGATTTCAATTAGTAAGATGCTCAAAATAATTTAAGATGGTAATAAAAAATTAAAAATTTGGAAGGTTTTCATTTTATATCAAAATCTGGTCGATGAATAGTGATCGGATTTTGAGGAATAGTGACCGGGTTTTGGAATAGTGACCGGGTTTTTGACGACCGGATTTTTGGTTTTTACGACCGGGTTTTTATAAACATATTTGAGCATATTACTTATTGAAATTAGAACATGTAGATCATTTATTTGCATGTTTTGAGTTAAATCTTGGCATTATACAAACGCTTCGAAAATGGTATCAGAGCCCTGGGTTTATTAAGGAATTATATTTATTTATTGCATTTAATTATTTCCTAACGGAGGAGACTCCAAGAAAATATGGATCCGGACGCTTGTCCGAGATGCTTTAGTTACAGGAATTTTCTCCAACTATTGGAGATTATGGATAGACAACACCAAGAGAAATATCTCTTTTGGTCCAACAAGTTAGATGAAGAGACTCACGGTCCTTTATCTACCACCGAGAAATCGAGTATCCTCTCCATGATGAGTAGATACCAAGATCTACAGGTGGCAAACCTCTTACTTCAAGGAGAGGTACACCAACAAATGGAAATAGGACATTCAACCCATTTCTAATGAGTCAAGACAGGAGGGAGTTTACTCCAGTCTTCCGAGAAATCGACCCCGACATATCAAAATTCTCAGTCGATTTAAGGGAGATCCAGAAGACGGTACAAAATTATGGCAACCGCCTAATTAATGTACCCCAGGAAATAAAAAGAATATCAAATCAACAAGATGAGATCCTAACCATCTTGCAAGATATTCAAAGTCGAGTTGGCCAATTGGAGAACAGATCTCTTCCAGAAAGAAGGAACCGGATGTTATTCCCCGAAGGGCCAAAATATCTTCTACCCGTGAAGGATAAAGGAAAAGATCATCAAGTGGAAAGATATGTACGATTATTTCAAGGTGAAAAATCATGAGTAACCTTGAAAGAATCGGACTTGAAGAGCTACAAGAATTAGCAGAATCTTTTGCTAATATGAAGGTGGTTGATCTCAAGATGAACCAACACCAGGTGGCGCACATTAGGGAGGGAAACGCTGCTGTACCATTAAATCAGCAAGTACCACCACCACCTGAAGAAGTCATGAGAGAAGCTCGTGATTTCCATGCTGGACCATCATATACCTCGACGGTACCAGACGAAGCCATACTGATGGAGAGAACCAGGAGGAGACGACAACCCCGAATCCAAGATTCACCGGTTGGAAAGGCTACCCTGGATCGCATCCATCCATATGGAGTAATGCTTGATCTTGATGAAGTTAGTTTCAAAGATCGAGAATCAGTGATTGACGAGTGGGGAGGAGCAATGCGGATTGCAGCAGCTACTCTCGACGTTAACAAAGAAGGACTGGTCAAGATTCTTGAAACCAGTCTCGCAGGCGTAGTAAAAATCGCCTGGGAAGGATTACACCTCGAAGTAAGAAATCAATGCTTCGAGGTAGAATCCTACTCGGAGATTATCCGAAGAATGAGTGTCCTCTTCAAAGACCATTTCATCGGAGAAGAATACTACGAGGGATTCGATAGAGAGAAAAGAAGAAAGTATTTATTGGCGTTATATAATCTAAGACTCACAGTCTTGGATCCAAAGGCGCTCAATAAATTTCTTCAACTCTTTACGATCTACCAGCATCAGTCAAAAGCTGATGAGACTATCGCAAAGGAAATTTTCTTCTTAAAATTTCCAAGCCCATGGAAGGAGATGATGATAAGAGATTATATCCCTAAGGGCAGTGATAGCATCGCCAAGAGGATGTCTTATGTACATCAAAAGCTTTCAGAGTGGTGTCAACAAGCCACTGCTCAGAAAAATTTGAAGAAGCTGCGAAGAATCAACAAGGCAGCTCACATAAACTGTGAAGATAATGATCTTCCTGTTGTTATTGGAGGCGAGCCATCAATAACAAAAAGAAGAAAGAATAGGTACCAACCATATTCTAAAGAAAGAAATCCAAGAGGAAGATCTTGGAAGCCAAGGACGATGTGGTCTAGACAGAAGGTTAGATTATACAAAACTGGACAAAGAAGCGGACCAGCCAGAAGCAGGGGTTCGTTCCAAGGATCCAGTTCAAGAATTCCAGCAAAGAAAACTTTTAGAAGAGCTCATAATAGAGCTAATGAAAGTTTTAAAGATTGTAATTGCTGGACCTGTGGAGCCAAGGGGCATATTTCAACAAATTGCCCAGATAACGAGCAGAGAGGCATGCGAAGGTTCGAGTCTACTCCAGACATCGAAGATGCCATATACTACCAAGAATTGGTTCAAGTGTACCAGTTTGAAGATATACCCTCAGATGAGAGTATATATGAGCAAGAAGAGATTCTTAGTGGGGATGAAGATTCTGATGGATCTACAGAATCTTCAGACTGAAGCTGAGTCTTGTCATCAGGAGAAAGAGGATCGAACTGGATTTTCCAGCCGAACGATGATCTCGCCAAACCTGATCGACAAAATCATGAAGAAAACCTTGAATATTCAGAAGTATCAAGGTTTTAATGCCAGCAACCTAGACGAAGTTCTAAGGAATTTCAGTTTGGGAAGAAGGAAACATCATATCGTCTACGGAATAACTAGACGAGAGATGTCACTTCCAATCGAGTTTACGGGGAATCAAGTGGAGATGCAATTGATTCCAGCAAGCGACATACGTGAGGATTTGGAGAAACTTAAACCAGAAATTGCCGAAAAGATGAGATGGATTCATATCGGGGCAATTCAACTGGTTCTCAAATCTACGATGTTCACATGAATTGATGCTCCAATCGACATAGCCATATGTGATAGGAGAATCAGAAACCTACAAGATTCAGTGATGGGAACCATCACTGGGAATCTTTGTGCAGGCCAAGTTGTGGGGATTGTATATCCTAAGATTGCATACAATCTCAACGACTCGGGTTTCAGTAAAGCTCTGACGCTATATCAGGACTTCAAAAGGAAGGAGTTATTGGATGAGGGAAATACACCTTATTCGATAACATATCAGATTTCGTATGCACTTTTCAACTCCCATCATACGGAGTTATTCTTGGGAAAGCCCTTTATTGAAATACCTGATATCTTCAAGAAGGTGACTACAGCAATTGGTCCCGATAGAATGGAGATTCCACAAAGGAGGGAGGTCAACATTCGAATTCAAGAGAGGCCAGTCATAAGACATGATCAAAGTCTTAAGATAAGCTCAGGAAGACTATCCTTCCAAGGAGATAGAATTATATCTCAACCCTTTGGGAGGAAACTTATTCAAGAAAGTCAGCCCCAATTCCCAGGGAATCCTCAAGTTTCAGTCAATCTGAAATGTTCAGAGGGATGGAGAGGGATGACAACTAGATTTGATGCTACAAGATGGGAAAATAATTTTCCATGTAGTGTCTTATATTATCTCCAGCAGCCGGAGGTTAACCATTACAATGAAACCCTTGACCTAGGGGGTTTTATGGTAGAGGTTAAAGGCAGAGCAGGACGAGAAGATGTTCTGATTCTAGGGCGGGATTTTTTGGAAAGATTCAAGCCCTGGAAACCGATGGACCAAGGGATGATGATTACGATAGAAGAAAGACGAATCCTAATCGTATGACAAGTCCTTTCTCGATATACATTCCAGTGGGAGTGTTATATGAAAAATATAAGGCAGAGTACTTCTCGGCCTATATTGATTCAGGTGCAGGCATATGCACAGCAAGAAGGGGAATTTTCCCAGAAGATGTTGAGGATATTTTACCTCAAATTGCTGGCCGAGATTTCTCTAAAAAAGTTTTACTCTTATCCAAAGGAGTAAAAGAAGTGGAAATATTAATTGGAGGAGCGGGACAAACACCTTGGTATAAGGTTAAAACTCCACCGATGTATTTTCATGATACGGGAGCTGATGTTCTGTTAGGAAATAATTTCCTACAGATGTTCAAACGATACACGCAGGACAATGAGCAAAGAAGATTAGTGTTCACAACCAATTGTGAGCATAAAATCATTGTTCAAAGACTGAGGAAGGCATTTAATCGACAGATTTCCATAGCCTTTCGCAGCAAGCGTGGTGATGAAGGCAAACTTCGTCATCCAAAGATGAAGGATCAAAGAAGATTTAGCGAAGCAGTGCTTAGCTGCATCCGGGAGGATGATCTTCAAGAGGAGGAAATCCAGATCCTTAAAGCAGCTTTGATTTCTAACAAAGAAATTAGGGTTGAAATGCAGGTGTCCCTTGCTGATGTCAAAAGGAAGATCTCGAAATGCTACAATGAGAATCCTTTGGCCTGGTGGGAGAAGAACCAACTCAAAGCAACCTTAAAAGTAAAGCCGGAAAGGGTGCATGAGTTCGTGAGATTCAGACCTATCCTAATGAACTTAATTGATCAGAAGGATATGAGAATTATTATCAAGGAACATCTTGATATGAAGTTGATCGAGCCGGCTAGTTCACCTTACAGTAGCCCTGGGTTTCTGGTAAGGAATCATGGTGAGATCAAGCGAGGTAAACCTAGACTTGTCATTAATTACAAAGGGATTAATGATATTCTAGAGTTTGATGGATATTTTATTCCAAGTAGAGATCACCTTATTAACTGCATACGCAATGCTAAGGTCTTCTCAAAGTTTGATTGCAAGTCAGGTTTCTACCAGATTCGCATGGAGGAAGAAAGCAAAAAACTTACAGCTTTCTCAACACCACAGGGGCATTTCGTTTGGAACGTAATGCCAATGGGGTTAGCTAATGCTCCCCAGATTTTCCAGAGAAAGATGGATAATCTTTTTAAAGATTATTTTTCTTTTATGTTTGTCTATATTGATGATATACTTATAACATCAAAAGATATGGATGAACATATCAAACATCTTGATTTATTTGCAGATGTTTGTTATAAAGAAGGATTAGTGTTTTCAGAGAAGAAGGCAGTAATTGCGACCCAAAAAATGGAGTTTTTGGGAATAGAGATCGATGAGTCTGGAATAACTTTGCAAGATCATATTGTGCAGAAGGTCCAGGATTTTCCAGAAACATTAAAAGAGAAGAAACAACTTCAGAGTTTTTTGGGAGTTGTTAATTTCGCAGGAATGTTTATCAAAGATCTTGCGAAACACAGGAAGGTCTTTAGTAATCTACTAAAGAAAGATGTTCCGTTTATATGGACGGAAGAACATCGACAGGGAATGAAAAAGCTAAAGGAGGAATGTAAAGATCTCCCAAAGCTTTCTATTCCACAGGATGAGGATGATCTGGTCCTCTATACAGATGCGAGTGATCATTGGTGGGCAGCAGTCCTCATGAAGATCACTCCTTATGGAGAAGAACCTTGCAGATATTGTAGTGGTTTATTCTCAGAAAATGAGGCCATCAGATGGCATATCAACGAGAAGGAATTCTTTGCAGTAGTAAAGGCTTTTAAAAAATGGCCTTTATTTTTATTAGCAAAGAAATTTACTTTAAAAGTTGATAATACCCAGGTTAAAGCTTTCCTAAGAAATAACATAGCATCAAAACCTGAAAATGCTAGGTTACTTAGATGGCAAGCTTTATGTCAATATTATATTTATGATATTGTTGTGTTAAAATCTCATGAAAATATTCTTGCAGATTTTCTGACAAGAGATGGAGCCAGCTGAGGTTAGATCCATCATGCTAGCCCAAAAGCATCTCCGAGAAAATTTGGAAATGCTCTTGGAGGAATGGGACGAGTGCGTTCTCCATGCTGATCAAATGGGGAAGATGCAAGCTACCGATAAGACGAAAGTCTCTGGTAGAATACGAGCCAGTATGCTGACCAGTACTCAGTTATGGTCGGCTCTGGAAAAGCCAATCCTGCGGGCTTCCAGAAAATCTCTGGAGATAGCAGAGTTTCGTGTTCCGGCACCTAAACCGGTAGATGGGGATTCAAATACCCCTCTAGCAAGTCCTAAGCTGGTGGAGTCTGAACCACTAGCCCAAGGAAATGATGATGCTAAGACTTCACCGTCTGAACCATCATGTCAACCCTCCACCTCTGGGGTAAAAGAGGGAGAGATTAGCCTCAGGCCTATGACAGGCAAATCTGAGTCTAATACTAATTTGATTATTTTCTCTTCTGCTGAACAGGCTTATCAAGCGAGCTGAGAGAAATTACTCACAAGAGCAGGTATTAATCCTAGTAATACCAGGATTGATGGCTCGGGGAAATATCCAAGGGTATGGATGCTGCCCGGATCAAAACTCCAAGATGTCAAGCAGTGGTATGAATTTGGGGCCCTTGCCTCAGTTTATACCACGTCCCCAGCGTTTCCTGAACTTAAAGGTCTACCCCGATGGATCCAGGAAGCGGTTTATGATACCTGGGCAAACAACGAACAACTTTGCCGAGGTGATACATTGGAGCTGTATTTCATAAGTGCAGCCCCAGAACCTGCAGGAAAGGGGAGTCACGAAGCCTTCCATTACATAAGGCTACGAAGACCCCGAATGGATGCCTTCAACCAAATCAAGGCACCAACTAGTGAAATTCCAATGATCGCCGCAATCTCAGATGATCAAATAACAACAAGGCGAGCATGGGGATTATGGGTCTGTCTTACAGAGATGGACAAAGTCAAGTTTCCATTCAAGTTCTTTCAGAACTCAGCGAATGGATCATTCCTGTTAAATACTATGACAGGGAAGACAACCAAGTTTGCAGAAGAGGCTTTTGAGAGAAAAAGAACTCTTCTGTGGGAAAACAAGATGGCGATGAGTAAAGAAACCCATCGCAAGTTCTGCAATATGGCTCATGTTGGCCATTGGGCGTCCAGGATATGTTCAGATTGTCCAGCCCAACGTGAACCTGAGTTCGGAAAAGGCTTCTTACCTAAACCAGATAAGAAGAAGTTTCGAGCTAACGAGTATGAGGAGATGAAGACTCCTCCAAAAGGAAAGTCTCCAAGGGGCCCTCCAAAAAAGACAGATGGCCGACAGAAATAAAAGGGCCATGTGAAGATAAAACAGGAGATGCTTTCGGTAAAAGAAAGCATCTGATAAAGCAGCACCCACCAAAAAGAAAACGACAATGGTGGGTGGAAGAAAAGGACGTTCCACCATAAAAGTATCGTCGGTGGAAAAAAGAGGGACCACTAATTCAAAGAAGGGGTCCAACCACTAAGAAATGTTTGTGTCGGCAGCCTTATCTGGACCCAGCTTCACGTGAAGAAGCATCATTTTAAAGATAAGGATCCGAGGCAATAATGCGGGGAAGGGGAGGCTTCAAGCCTTCTATATAAACGAGCATTTGAAGAGAGTTGAAGGCATCGAAAATTCTCCTACTTCTCTCCAACAATAAACATTGTACTCTTTCCTCTTTCTAGTTTATGATAGTAGTTCTCGCTACCATAGGTAGCTAAACAAGTTAGTCTCCTCCCAAAAGGAGATCTAATTAGTATGTAATATATATTTATAATTCCTTAATAAGATTTGGGCTTTTGTTCATCATCTTCTAGATTTATATTTTCCTTATTTTTACCAACAAACATACTTATACGCCCCGGGTAGGAAACGAACGAGGGCTGTGCTGTGAGCTGTTGAAGGAGTCTGCGTCTGGAATCCATAAGGTGCTCCTGGTGGTTGGACGAGGTCCCTAAAACTTCCGGTGGATACGACCCGACAGCTTATCGGTCAAAGAAGGTATAAACAGTTGGTATTAATATTGAATTTATACGGAAGCATGATGGGCTTGATAGAAATGCATGATTTATACTATTTGAAGTATTAATTTGTTTTAACTATATATGATATTGGAGAAATTTTGTTGAAAAAGGGTATTATGGTCCAAAACACATAATTTGGGCACTTTTGGTACATATTTACACAAAAGGATATTTTGCATCCTTAAGTTATAAAATGGGGCACTTTGCACAATTAACTCTAAAAATTATGTACAAATGGATCTCTCAATTAAATTTTTAATTTATTGTTATTTTATTTTAAAATTTTATATGTTTTAATTTAGTTTTATATTTAGTAAAGAGTTCATTGCATTTGAATAGAGTATATACTTATTTTTGAACATTTAACATCATTTTAATTGATTTTTAAAGTTCATAAATTAAAAAATAAGATGTAATTTTTACAAATTTTAATTTTTTAAATAATTTTAATTATATAACATTTAAAAAAATAATTAAAATAATAAATTTGATTGCGCAAAAACAAAAGCAGTTTTGAACATAATCCCTATCCGATGTTGGTGAGGTCTGAAGGATGAAAAGAAACATGATTATGATCGAAGAAGACTAACAATTCATTTGGCACATAATTAGGCTCAAGCCTATCCAATTTCTGATTCAGTTGTCTTAAAAAGGAAAAGAAACGGACCCTTGTAATAATAGCGTAAAAAGAGGATGCCATTTTAGAAAAGCCATATCACCCATAACCTAACTGACTTTTACTTTTTATTTGCCAATTGTTAACTAGTGGATCATATTCAATTCAATTCAACGTCCAACTTAATAATACTATCATAACTTAACTAAGGCTGTCAAAATTTACCGAAAAAACGGTATACCGTACTTACCGTACCGAAAAATACTGTAAAATATCGAATATAAGGTATACCGAAATTTTTGGTAAGGTATCATACCGTACCGAACTTTTAGGTAAGGTAAAGGTATAATTTTTCCAAATACCGAGGTATACCGTCACATACCGTACCGCGGTATATACCGAAAAAATTGGTATATACCGTTATTTTAGTATATATCGATATATATATATATATATATAAACACACATATATTTATAATATTACATGTACATATATATTCGATTTGAATTATAAGAAAATTGTTTATTCATAAATTATGAATTATAATTAATAAATATGAATGACAAACTACAAAAACATGTGAATTTATTGATAATTAAAAAGATTGAACAATAACTTATATACTACTTATTACCTTAAATAATAACGATAAACTAATATATATATATATATATATTGTTACATAACTAAATAATTATGATATAATTAGACGATCTATTAGTTACTAAATATAATATAGGTTGTAATATATAATTAATGAAAATATATTATTATTTTTATAATATATCATACATAAATGATCAAATTAATTATAACTATATGCCTAAATCTAGTTAATTAGTTATATGAAAATACAAAAATATAGTTAGTTAATATATTGTAATTAATTATATGATATTAGTGGTTTATCTCATAAATTATGTTATTAAAAAAATAATATTTTATGTTTTTTATACGTTAGACCTTGTTTAAGGTGATTTTCATTATAAATAAATTCTGGTATATCGCAAAAAAAAGGTATATCGAATTAAGGTAAGGTATACCGAAAGTAAATAAGTTTTGGCATACCATGTAAGAAAGGTATATCGAAGTAAGGTAAGGTATACCGAAAATAAGGTAAGGTATAGGTATGTAAAAATGTCATACCGAAAGTAAGGTATACCGAATTAAGGTATACCGAAAAGTATGGTAAGGTAACGATATGAAATTTTCCATACCGAAGGTAAATGTAAGGTATAAAGTATGACAATTTTAGTAAGGTATACCGTACCGCGACACCCCTAAACTTAACATGTTAATTTTATTATGTTTAAAAAATAAAAGATAAAAAATATTTATTTAAAAAAAGATAATATATGTAATTTTCTCATGAGCTCATTTAATTTAAATTATTATGTAAAATGAAATAAATGAACATCTCATTATTTGATGAATATTTTTATCTTTTATTTTTAAGTAAAATTTGTATCTTCTCCTTATTAATAATGATATATATATAATAAATATATATATATATATATATCATTATTAATGCATGCGCAGATTAAAAAGTATATCTTCATTTATTTCCAAATTGACATTCAAATATCTAAGTGGTTGTAGCAGTTACCCTCCAGTCCCGAAACAAACCACCACTGGTCCACTGCTCCCAAGATTCTTGCAATTAAGAACATCTTATTCCGACAATAACAGCTTGTAAATATCAAACTAATTACACAACTAAAGCTTAAAATAGAAAGTGAAAAAAGTACAAGGACCAACACTATCTAGAAACACGCTGACCCCATCAAGACAACCTCAGCATCAAACATATATAGTAACTCAGTGCTGCATTTTATAACCTTCTAGAACCTTCATCATGTCCCCATTACTATGATATACAAATCCTTAATCAATCATGATGCGTGTGTTGGTGAAGATTGAGATTGGTAGTGACAGACAGAATACAAACTTTCACTCATTTAGATGTCCAGTTTCTTGCCATTTCAAATCCATTCTTACCATAGTAGTAGTCCTCAATGGTTTTGTCGATTTCTGCTTGCGTGTTCATCACAAAAGGCCCATGCTGCACTACTGGCTCATTGAGTGGCTCACCACCCACCAAAATGAACCTCAATGCCTTAGACGACTTGTTCCACACACTTAGCCCCTCCCCCTCACCCAAAACCAAGATGTGGTGAGCCGTTATGGGGGGCGAATTCGGCGTCCCAAACACTCCCTCGCCTTCTATGATGTACACAAACGCATTCCACGATTCCGGGATCCTTTGGTGATGCTGTGAATTTTGCCTTAGGATGAAATCGAGGTACATTGTTGGTGTTCGAGTGTAGACCGGGGAGTGAACTCCCATGGATTCCCCTGCAATCACTCTTACTTGGACACCATCTTCCTCTGCCTTTGGGATGTCATCTCTAAGCAATTCTTGATATCTTGGTTCAATCCTGCAATAAGATGAACTGAACTTATCAAGGCCAACTCAAAATGGTTCGTGTACTTTAAACATCAAGAAACAAAAGGGAATTAAAACTAACATCTTATCCTTAGAAGAGAGATTGATCCACAATTGCAGGCCAGTGTTGGTACCTTCTCCTGCTGGCATTTCTGAGTGAACTATACCCCTCCCTGCAGTCATCCACTGCACCAATCCCAACACCATAGATGCTTAGCAAATTAAGTTAAGAGGTAAATTAAATGAAACCCAGAAACAATAATCTACTGTTCAATTAGTACCTGCACTTCACCAGCATGTATTGTACCCTTGTGACCACCAAAATCTTGATGTGTCACACCTCCCTATTATATAGAGAAAACAAGTTTAAATTTTTCTAAAACATCTAATGATAGACCTCTCAACTATATGTAAAAGCTTGGGCTTTACTGCAAATAACCTGTAGCACATATGTAACAGTCTCAAACCCTGCAAAGGCAACACAAATCCATGAGTTTCCTTCTTTTAAATTTATTTTGGAATTTGGATAGTATTATATAATTATAAATACCACGGTGGGGATGATCAGGGAATCCAGCAGGAGGCGAAACTGTAATAGAAAAGTGAAAGGATAAAAACTCATTATTTTTCAAGAACTTGTGAAAATTAATAATAAAATTGTATATAAATCTTTACCAGAAAATTCATCCAGCATTAGGAAAGGATCCAAGGACCTCAACTCGGGCCTACGAAATTTCGAGATTAATCAAAACCCAATATCATATTAATTTAAACAAAACAAATTCAAAAAAAATCAAGACTCAAGTTGCAAAATGTTTGATCTATTGGCTAAAAGAAAAAGTGCCAAGTAACTGAACAAGAAAACGAGAAATAGGGTACCTTCCGATGCTTCTTCTGACAACTGCACCTTCTCCCTCGCTCTGGGCTTTGGCCAGAACTTTCTTGGCTACCAATCTTGGCTGCTCGAAGCCCACAGACATTGTGTTTCTGAGAAAATAAGAAAAAGCTTTGCGTTTTGATGTAATAATGGTGTTGGGTATGCGCTTTGAAAGATTCAACAACACAAATTTGGATGCAGAGATGATATAGAAACCAACTGGCTCTTGTTTACAAAATCTGCTGTGGCATCTACTATTTATATATTACAGGAAGCGCTCAAATAACGACTTTCTTTTCTTGTGATGTATATGAAAATAGCAATTTAAAAGTGGGGCCCAGCAATGTAATTTCGACGATGACGTCATCCTAGTGTCACCGTGATGCAACCTTTGGTCTTAAAAAGAACTTTTACTTCCTATAGTCCATTTTGTTTTTGCCAAATATAGATCCATTCATATTAATTTTCAAAAATTGAATTATATTAAATTCGAAATTTATTATTTTGGACATTAAACTCATTCACGTTTATTTTATTCCACAATTTATTCATGTTTTCATTATAAAATTAGAATTCTAATCTACTTCAAGGAAATCGCTTTTTGTAAATGACTATTTTTCGTTGTTTTAAGGGTGAGAATAATAAATGAATTGAGTAATTTAAATTGATAGTAAAATAGTGAAATAAATCCATCTATTATAGTATGGGATTAATCATATATATACCACCAAATATAAAGATATATAATCCTACTCGAGATGTGATTAAATATTGTACTTACACGACGTGAAGAATGATGTCATGTTTATTTTGTTATTGATTATATATATATATATATATATATATATATATATATATCAATCTGTGTTTAAATTATTCTTATGATTCGTCACTTTCACCAAATGATCAGTGTCGTAGCATCACATAATAATTGTCTGTAGTTGACTTTGACTGTAATTTTTATATGCATTAATTTTAGTTTAATCATAATATATATGCTCGATCATTTATATGTAAATTGAGAGAAGAGAACCTAATTAATGTTCATGCATCTTTAACTAACCCTAATTAATAATTCTGCCATGCATATTAAATTAATTTATTAATTGGGTAGGATCAGGATCGGGTAATTCACAAGGACCACATTAATCACATCCTTAAATATTATATTTCTTTACATGTTCAGATTTAAAAAATAATAATGTTTTAATACTGATAGCAATTAATTTAGGAGTAGTACGTATGTCATGGTGACAACAAGTATGATGCTATCGATCATGAGAAAATGTGGAATACAAGTAGTAGTATATGTCCTCTTTCATAATTGTAAGATAATGCATGGTAATTAAATTCTTAGTTCTCTAATTTAAAAAAAATATAGATAGATAGTATAAAATAATCTCTAGGTCTGTTATCAAACTAACATGGTGTTTGGCGAAGTTTATTTTAAACAACTTGCAAGCTATTGCAAGAGCTTATAAGTTGAGAAAATAAGTTGAGGTGGAGCTACTTATATTTTAGAGAGCTTATTTTTACAACTTATAAGCTCTCAAAGAGCTTACTTTGCCAAACACATTTAAAAAGTTTATAAACCCTTAAACAACTTATAAATTATTTTAAGGAGCTTGTAAGCTTAGCCAAACACCCCCTAAATCACTAGCACTACCTACTCACTACTCGATAACGAAGTATGCATGTTAAGAAAAATATTGTTACTAGCATATTTAATCAAAATTTTGAAGAACGTATTGTAAATTGTAATTCTATAATTAATTGGCATAGTTTATTAAAAAAAATTGCCTTTTGTATTTATTATATTATAAAAACCTTTTGACATGAATAGTTTGGTTGCCTAACCAGAATGCAAATTTGTTTCCCTTCAACAATCAATATGGAAGAAGATTCGTTTGAGTTATAGATTAATAGGTGCATATATTATGTAGGTTTGGTCATATATGTGATTTTTCTAAGTACGTAGTATTAGACTTCAACATTTTATTAATCACTTCTTTAATTTAACTAGTTTGAAGCGATATTTCTGACTTTCAATTGTCTTATTAACAAAGTCTTTTCTTTTACTCAAGCAGAAACTCTTTTTTCAGTGAACATATATATATTTTTTGGTCAGTAAAGCAAATTTTTTTATTAAAAGACAAAGGAGGTAATGAGGAATGAGAACAACAAAAGCAAGAAACTACAAATAGTTCCAAAGATTTTCAATTCAAGAACGCAGATCTCAAAGGTGTAACTTACGAACAAGATTTAATGATCTTCAAATCCCATAATTTACTCTAACAATAACATTCATATAAGGTAAGTTAGTTTTTAAAATATTAAAATAATATTTTTATTCCTCATTGTAACTGTCCCGTTTATAACATTCTCTCTCCTATAAAAATTACTATAATGACCTTAATCAATTAATTATGGTATATTTTAATGTATTTAAAATTAATTAAAATTGTTTAATTACAACCGGTTCATTCATTGAATTTAATGATTGAGATAATTTTCTATTTTGTGTTCAAACAAAAGGTCATTCGTATATGATCTATACCCTCTCTTTATATATATATATTTCAAAACCAAGAAGCACTTGTATTTCCAAAACCTAAAATATAATATTAAATCTCATTTTGCATGAAAATAGAAAAATTGAGGAGTGAAAACAAGAGAGGGAAAAATTAAGGCGAGTATAACAAGCAATCACACAACCTAATAAAAAGGGATAATTCATCATTAGTTAATAGTATTAAAGTGAGTATAATTCCAAAACCGCATCCCACAACATAAACTCTCCCAGATAAACGATTCTTTGAAATCATGCGACTCAAAGAAAGTTTGGAAGGATTAATTAGTAATTACAATCACTTACAGGTACAAGATTTATAATGCAACTCAACAAAAAAAATCTGCCCACTAGTGCGATTTCATACTTGCAGCAAAAAAAATCAAATCTTTTTCAAGTACATCAAATTATACACCAAGCTTTGGTCCCATCCCACTCTGCATCCAGCGTAGCGGTCCAAGCTTATGTGGAGTTATAGTCACTGACACTAAGATGCTGGGCATGGGACATGTCAATAATTAGTCATCCTTGGGATCTCTCTTCTTTGCTCCTGAATTCAAGAGTATTGGACCATGGAAACATAACCGAAGCCGTCCTTCTAGCAGCGGTTGATGAAAGTAGCTTTTGTATAGGTCCCAAAACTCGTCTCTGGAAAAATGCATTCATATAAGGGAGATGTAAATCATAAAGAGTAAAACAAATCTTGATACAGCTAATAAGCTTTATGACGAATAACAGTTCTGGGATTATTAGTGGCAACTGGCAACTAGCTGCCCTGCTAATTTGATCTAATCTTAACTTTAAGGTACACTGCATAGGTGATTCCATATAATTAGTATCTTTATTTTAAATGTGAGCCAGATCTGGAATGAGGTGGTTGAGATGGAGTTTGATTGAGCAGAGATCAGATTCTAATAGTGATAGTATATTATTCCAGACCCAGTGTTTCAGTAAGAAGAGCTATCTTCATGAGTTGCTAGTAGTTAGTAGTTACTCTCGACCCTCAGTTAATCCTCAAGGACCATGTATGAGAAAGAATTCAGTAGTATGAAATAAGATTACATGGACAAGGATCAGATGCAGTAGTATGAACAATTCAGAAAATATCCTATAGCTTGCATTTGATGTATGAAAATTAGCATGTAGTCTGTCTTTTATGTGTGGAGACTGCATCACTAAATCTCTAGGATGGGTGGTTATGCAAATAAATAAGTTGATATATAAATTCTCTAAATATATCTTGTTACTACTTCATTGGACATTGTAAGGGCTTGATCCAGCAAAGGGTGATATAAAGTTCAAAATTTTATGGAGAAGACCAACTTCATCGTAGATGTAAATGAAGAAATAGACCATTTACCCTTCAGCCTACGAATTCTAACAAGGTTCGGGAAGTAATTCTATGGAAGATTTATGCACCATGAAAAGATTTCAATGGTAACATACAGATATCTCTCTTTTTATATCTCAGATGAAGGGAAGTATTTGAATTTACTAAAAGGGAAAATGTCGGACCTGACTTGCGGAAGAGTGAGCAAGGAATAGCCCTTCACATCTCTGTGCATGTCAATCACAATTACCACTAAACGAGACATACCCAGTGCTTCCATATCAATTAATTTCTTAATCCTGCAACATGATTTTTAGATCATTAAAATAGGACACATACAAAAAGAAATCCGTTATAGGTCTTTCTCAAATTATAACTTGACATATTAATACAAGAACAAGATTTATCTTTAACACCCAAATCTGAAGAGAATTGCAACTGAATTCATCAAGCATAAGAAAATGCATAATTCGAATAATCTATAGTTACTGTGATTTGGATCTCAAGATTACAGGCTCAAGGGTATCAAAGCCACGAAACTCAAACAGGTGAAATGCAAGAACATTAACTCATGTGCACTCCAAAAGTAAGAAGCTATGAGGTTCAAAAATGAGAAAAAGTGAACATAGCAGGCAATGAGTAATATATCAAATACTACATTAACAGGAATAGATCATGGGCACCTGCTCGGTGTTCCACTTGCAATATTAACACGATTCTTCAACATAGATTCCTGGTGAAACATAAGATACGTCAAAATTAAGATACATTTGAGATATTAGATCTTGGAGAGAAAGAAATTCAGAAATATGAGATCTTGACAAGAGAAGATAGTTGCCACGGACAATTAGGTACTGTTGAACACAATATGAATATAGCAGCTGTAGCTACATACTGTATCTAAAATCCAAAATATTCCAAATTTGAGTTAATAGCCGCAGCTAGCTTACAATGGGTAACTAGTCAAATAGATCTTAACCTTCTTAAAACCCTATTGAGAACTGTCAAATTAAACTTCCTATTTAGATTGCTAATGTAAGGTACAAAATATATCTAGAAGAAATCTGAATAGAAATCACTATCAGCATGTGTACAAAGTCGCTTATTCAAAGAAAAAAATTATTCTAATTCAAGATTGCAGTAAATTTGTAAGATTGAGAACCTGTTCCTCAATCTTCATATGCTTAGAAAACAGCTTTGCAGCATGGCATTCGCTTGTCAGAGATCGGAATTCCCTGTATCAGCAAAATGTGGCAAAAGAAATTGGTATGTGAGCATGAATAAAAAAATTCCAATAACATTTTATTCAATTTATCCTCTTTCAGGAGAGGGATGACTGGTTCAGTTTCTACTTATTCATACAGTATAAACATAACAGAATTATATAAATGTATTCATAAAAGCAATTCTAAAATACCGAAGTAACAACCTGAGAAGTTCCAGTGATCTTAGAGCAGATGCACTTATAACAAGAAGCGCAGGACACCCAGGATCAACTTGCCCTTCTTGAAGATGTTTTCCACAGAGCACTTTTTTCCATGACGGTCCAAAAACAATTTTCAAATCCTCAACCAAGTTGCCAGTATTATTTTGAGATGGGTCCTGGCCTTGCTCAACAATGCATGATTCTGTTAAATTAAATGGAACCGTATAAGATACTAAGAATGAAAATCAGTTGCACATCGTTCAAATGTTATTTGTACATATTTCAAAATCATTCACAGAATGTATATTGCTTATGTGTTAGAGATTCAGGGCACATAAAGATTTGATATTTAACCAGTTCATCAGATTCTCCATTGATTAACCCAAAAAAGGCAGCTCTACCTAAATAGCACTATTCTAGGTTTTACCATTTGACGACCATATTCAAGAACCCAATGGTGGATAATGAATTCATTTACCTCAATACTGCGCGCTGCAAGATGTATAAACACTTCTCACATCGAAACTAACAAGAATCAACATAAATGTACCGCAACTAACTGCAAAAATTCAAACAATTAACAGAACACGAATTAACAAGTTAGTACCTTTGAGGGAATCGAGTTCAAGGGAGGAAAGCTGCACGCTGTTGGCGGATTGATACTGGTCGATGAGAAAACTCAACTGCTGAGAGACGGTTGGCCGTTCAACAAGTTCAACAAGAACTCTTTCACTTTTCACGACAGTAGTTTCAGGTTCAGAACTACTCTTCTTCTTCTTCTTCTTCTTCTTCTTCCTCTTGATTATATTCCTGTTAGTGTTATCGTTACCCGAATTTTTGGTCTTGTCCTTGACTTTGTTTTTGCCAATAGATTTCTTAGGCCGTAGGTGCGGGCGCTGCTTTTGGCGCCTTTTTGCGGAGGCGACGGTGCCGGCGGTCCCGGTCCCAGTGCCCATTGGTGTTTGCTGTTGCCTGTTGAGGGTTGTGTACTTGTGTTTTCCTTTTCTCTGTTATACAACTACAAGGGCTGTAGCTGTTGAGCTTTTATAGTAGGTCTATCAACAAGCCCAATAAAAGAAGAAAAACCCCAAAAATATACATAAAAAAGAAATTGTTTCCCAACATAAAAATATATAAATTGGCTATGAATTTCTCAATCCATATTAACTATACTTAAAACTAGTTGTATTATATACTTTTAAATTGGGCGACATAATTTAAATGTTACATATTAACTTTTTCTTAATCACTGATAGGGTTTCGTTTTTTAGGGCTAAAAAGCGTGTCACAAAGCGGCCTTTATTTTTATATTTAAATTAACCTGCATTATCAGAAGAATTATAAAATGAACTTTTTTAAAAACAAATTACGCCAACGGTAATAAAGTTTCGTCTGGCGATGCAAATAAAAAGGTTTTCGTTAATATGATGGAAATTATACAATGCTCGTACAAGTTTTTCTTTAACTCATAGTATTGTCATGTGCGACAAATTTGAAAGTTGTGGAGCTCAAGCTTGATGAATAATAAATATAAAATAAAATATACTAAAGGATAAAATTTGACATAAACATGCACCTTCTATTTTCGAAAATTAATACCACTATTTTTCTTTGGATCTCAATCTCCACTATCATTATATTTTAACACTTTTTTGTAGGTCTCAATTTCTAATATCATTCAAATCAACTACTATATTTTAACACTTAATAACATGTTTCATTCAAGTCAACTATATTTTATTAAAACGCATGCCAGGTCAAATTGTGCATGTTTACGTGAAACGGAGGGAGTAATATTCACCCTTAATATAAATATAAATGTTACTTGACAACTCCTTTGCACGTCGATCGCACATCAACAATTTCACTGGGCTGCATCACTCGCAATACATCATCATAGCCTCTTCCTACCCCTCTAATCTAACAAAATAGCTTCAAGAAAGTGACGATCAATAATCAAAAAGCTCTTCATATCTAATCAATTTATCATTTCATTATAGTATATATTCATATTACAAGAAATATCGACTGTCGCATGCATGTTTACAGATTACAATAGCCATTTTTAGTGCCTTCTGTTTTTATACATTTTTAGCTGCTGTGCAGGCTGAGATGTAAAGTTTAGACGGTGGCGCTTTGTCTCATCCATTTTGTGGCTGACCATTTCTCTCCCGACAGTACTTCACATCCACCGTGTAAACTGTTCGGATCTGATTGTCCATCGAGGCCCTGAGAAGGAGACAAGTCAACATCATAGATCAGGTTTGACAACAAGATAAAAATGCTGGAAACAAATACACTCAGACGTTATAGGCATCTAGATTCGGCTTCAGCCACTTCTTTTTTTCTTCAAGCTTGCACATTACAATGATATGCAGCTCAACTGGTTCATCACATTATTGCATATTCAACCTATATGAGGTACAATTAGTTTCTAATTTGAATTAGCAATATAATAGGTAGTGAATGTATCTTATTATGCATTACTCCTCGGTGGCCACAAGGGAAAAGAGTAGGCGGAAACCACTAAAACATGTCGCAACTCCATGCTATGTACGGCTATTTGTTCATCTTTTACAGGTCCTCATACCATCATAATTCACATCTCAACTACCATTTATAATAAACTGGGGAAAGATTGAAACTAAAAGGATGATACAAGTCACAAACCATGCTCCAGAAAAGCACTGCATCTCCTTTAATTGGCTTCACGCATATTCCTTTGGCCATCTTCCCCCCGCAACTACACTCGCCAGATCCAGCCTAAGATTGGATTTTGGAAAATCAAAACAGAGTTAAGGGTAGCGGAAATCAACCTTGCACTTCAGAAATTTTACTAAAATTTTAGATAAAACCTATAATACATAAGTGGTTATGAACTTCAGGTTCCTATAGTTATGTCAGGTTGAAAAGGGAAGTCCTGCAATCAGGTAAGAATAGAAAAGTCTCCTCTTCTTTCTAGAAATAGCAAACAATGTGGATTTTGATCAGAGACTATGGTACTGTATCATTTTGCATGATTCTCACCAATATGTAAACCACTAATTTTTGGAGGAACTACCTTCCATTTAGTACCTCAAATTCTTAACTCGCTATCTCTTTAATTCACTGCATTCAGCTCCTTTCAGAATTAGTAAACAAAAATTTCCCCAAAAGCTGGTTTTTTGTTCAATCTTACTTTATCAAGCTAATGTTCATTTAACACTTGCTAATTTCTGTATAAACAAAATAGCATGTTTGAGCTTCTCAAGTCTGAGCACTGGTAAGGTAATAATAATAATAATAATATACTAAACCCCACATCTGATGTTGTTTATGTCCCACACCACCAGCAGATTTGAGATTATCATAATAACTGCATTTGCCCAGCAGAAAGCTCAATAAATACACACAGATAAGGATCATTAAACAAAACAAAAGACAAGCAAACCACCTTAGGGAAGTATGTTTCTCCCCCCTCGACATTGTCGCTTAGATACATGAGTATAGTGGCCACTCTTTGACCACCGTACTTCAAATTAAACTGCAAGAGAAACCTTGGTTAAATTCAATATGGGGAAATTTTATGAAAAGCGCAACTTGAAGCTCTAGGCAATGATTTGCAGGAGAAAAATGACCGGTGCAAAATGAACTTACCGTATCAGAGAAGTAGTCATGGTGCGGCCTGTAATACTGATCCTTTTCATACCTGTGCTTCTGCAGATGTTAGCCTTCATATTAAAATCTCACCAGTTCTGTGTTAGATTAAGAAATTGAACATGTATAAAATACGGTGTTAGATCCCCAATCTCACCAGTTCTGTGTTAATCCCCAATTTAAATAATAAAATATATTTACTATTATGTCATAATCAATGTTAATCAATCAAACCAAACACCTCTTAATGGTTAGAGAACACCAAAAACCAAAAGAAAGCCAAGGGTATGGTTCTAGATTGCACACTATACAAGGTGGATTGGCATAATAGAATATGAGAGGTTGAGATGGGAGAAGATGTAGTGCAGTGGTAACAAAACTCGCAATATTTAATTTTATTCGAATTGAAACGTTTCCAACACATTATTATACCAAAGTTTTCATATCAAAACATCCACCCTTACAACCTTATTATGCATCACATAAACTCCAGCACTGACTATTTATACAAAAGAAACCAATGGCCATGGCAGGGCAGGATATCCCAACCACTCCTTGCACTCTACGAGGAACCCCATCCTCCTCCTCCTGGAGTTAAAATCTGAAGAATTTCTCCGGCTTGCACCTCGACTGTGTTCTTCCCTCCGAGGTATACCTTGCGTTTGTCTTTTGTAATGAGGTAGTTAGCTCCTCGAGCCCCATCTTTTCCACCCTTGAGCCCCCTTGGAGCATGCACGCGCCTCTCAGAAAGAATACTCACGACGACAGGGCGTCTGAATTCTATCTCCCTAACAATCCCATCACCTCCTCTATGAACTCCATCACCTCCGCTTTTCTCCCTCAATCCGAATCTGTGCAGTATTACTGGATATCTCTGTTCAAATATCTCGGGGTCAGTCATTCGAGTGTTAGTCATGTGGCATTGGACGCCACTAGTGCCCTCCCAGCTGGGCCCAGCGCCACTTCCACCTCCGATTGTTTCGTAGTAACCGAAGGTATTATCCCCAAAGGTTAGATTGTTCATGCAACCCTGTGAACAAGCACAAGCCTGAAAAGCCGTTAGAACAACATCTGTTATCCTTTGAGATGTTAGAACATTACCACCAACCACTGCAGCCTTATCACTTGGAGAGAGAAAGGAACCGCGAGGGATGTAGATTTTTACGGGAGCCAAGCACCCTTGGTTGAGAGGAATTTCAACATCCACCAAACAGCGTAGACAGTAAATGACAGCAGCAGCTGTAACTGCCTCCGGGGCATTCCAGTTCCCATATACTTCTGGGCTTGTCCCTGAAAAATCAAAAAATGCTTCCCCTCTCTTTTGATCAATTGTGAGTTTCAAATGTATCACAGAACCGTCATCCATGGAATCTTCTTCCTCAATGATCAAAGAATCTCCTTCGACTTTGGCAGACTCAGAGACTTTAGCAGCAACAGATTTGAGCATCTCTCTAACTGCACCTTCTGCATTAATCTGGACATAGTTCATGTAAGACTGTACAATTTCCAAACCATATTGCTCGATCAGTTCCTTTATAAGAGAAATTCCTCTTTGATTTGCAGCTATCTGTGCATGGAGATCAGAGAGGTTATCTTGAAGCCTTCGTGTCCCCGGGATTTTATGAGCCGATTCTTCAGAAGATGGAAATAGTAGAAGTTGGCTGATCCCATTTTCTTGAAAAATTCCTCCTTCTACAAGTTTGAATGCTTTTATTGCAGCTCCTTCCTCCCATATGGACTTAGAGAATGGAGGCATGCTGCCAGGAGTAATTCCTCCAATCTCTGCATGGTGTCCTCTGCTTGCAACAAAGAATACCAGTTTCCCCTTATCAAAGACGGGAGTAACAACAGTTATATCTGGCAAATGGCTACCTCCTGCACAAGGATGATTAGTAACCAGAACATCACCCTCGTTTAAATTGTCTCCCCAATAGTTCATCTGCCACCTGACTGTACTGGACATAGCTCCCAAATGTACAGGCACATGAGGAGCATTTGCAACTAGCCCGCCATCAGGACCAAAAAGAGCACAAGAGAAATCCAGTCTTTCTTTAATATTGGTTGATATAGACGTGCGCTGGAGGGTGCGCCCCATCTGTTCAGCTATTCCCATGAATCTGTGATTGAATATTGAGAGTTGCACAACATCTGCCACTTCTATTGATATCTCTACGACTTTTTGAATGGACTCGATCTCAATTTTAATGTTTCCGTATTTTGTAATAACGGCCTTACAACTAGGTTCTACTATAACAGTGCTATTGCCATTCATAATTATGGCAGGACCAGAAATGACATGACCATATACCAAATCTTCCAGCTTGAATGATGGTGTGTCATGCCAACCATTTCCAAAATAAACCTTGTGCCGGCCTTCACTTTTTGGGGTTCCTGAACCAGGCTGCAGAGTTCGGGGCTTGAGTATGTTAGTGACTCCAATAGCACGAACTCGAACATCACATATCAGGATATTCCTACTCTGAAGTTTAAATCCATACTCTTGTTGAAATAATCTTGTAAATTCAATGGCATAATCTCCTTTAGATCTATCATCATTTATAGGGCTCTTTACCATTATTGCAGTGTCTGTTCCCTCATATCTCAGGTTCAAATATGTTTCAGTTCTAATATTCTCCTCTTGGAAACCTTGGGATTGCAGCTTTTTCTTTACACGATGCAATAAAGCTGCTTCTCTATTTGAGACCTCCAACACAGACACTGGACCATAAACAGCAGAATATGGTTCCTGTTCTTCCTCCACCACATCTGCCATTCCCATCCCATATGCACTTAAAATCCCACAGAACCTATGAATCAATACTTCTTTCATACCCAATGATCTAGCAATAGCACAGGCATGTTGGGGCCCAGCACCTCCGAAGCATGCAAGAGCATGATTTTTTGTCTCATGACCCTTCATCTCAGTCAATTGTCGAATAGGACGACACATTGTCTCATTTGCAACATTAACAAATCCCTGAGCAATTTCCTCAACCGTCATATCTTTTGCTTCTGGATCCTGATTTTTTCTGTAGCTATTGATTTGTTTAGCAAGTTTTTCGAATTCATTTTTAGTTGCACTGATATCTAATGGCTGATTCTCTTTGGGGCCAAAAATTGATGGGAAGTAGTCAGGAATGATATATCCCAGGATGAGATTCGCATCAGTGACAGCCAATTCCCCTCCCTTGCGATAACATACAGGTCCTGGATGGGCACCAACCGATTCTGGACCCACCTTGAAAGCTCCAAATTGGAACTTCAACTTTGATCCACCGCCAGCAGCAACAGTGTTAATCTCAAGCTGAGGTGCTTGAATTATAGCCCCAGAAATTTGGGTTTCTATAACGTGTTCATAGCTGCCAGCATAACGGCTCACATCAGTAGACGTGCCACCCATGTCAAAACCAATAAGAGGCTTTTCTGTCTCAACCCCAAAAAGTGTCTGGGAGTACCCAACTACTCCACCTGCTGGGCCTGACAATACAGCCTTGTGACCAGAAAATCGACTTTCTGGAGCCAATCCACCATCCGACTGCATAAAGAGAACATTCAATTTACCCGGTCCCTCATCAAACTTGGATATAAATCCTCTCAAATATTCTTTGATAACGGGAGTCAGGTATGCGTCTACACACGCTGTAAAACCTCGGGGAACAGCTCGAACCATGGGAGTCAAGGCCGATGACAAAGACACTTGCTTGAACCCCATGCTCATAGCCAACTTCTCAACTGACGTTTCATGGTTCGGGAAAGTGTAAGAATGCATTAATACTACTGCCAAGCAGCTGATTCCTTTATCCAGTAGACCTTGAAGCAAAGGTCTCAAAGCTTCCTCATTAAGTGGCTTCACAACCCTTACAAGCTGCCCTGAAATACCCCGAACTATCGAAACAGAAGAATCTGGTACATTCTCCTCATCAAGAACAAGCTCAACTCTCTCATCAATTTCCACAATCTCCTCATAAAGATTTGATGGCTTTGATACAGTTAGGTCAAAGATATTTGGTCTAGCCTGGTTACCTATCTGCAGTAGATCTCTGAAGCCCTTAGTTACACAAAGTGCGATTTTTTCTCCTTTCCTCTCTAATAGAGCATTTGTTGCCACTGTTGTTCCCATCCTCACCCATTCGATTTTATCAGTGGGAACTTTTGAACTTCGGGGAATCTTTTCTCCAGTGAATTCTTCCAGAATCCTCCTAATTCCTTCTACTGGGGCATCGTTATAATTAGCTGGATCAACAGATAGCAGTTTCATCACTCGGCCTTCAGACCTACCAGGAATTTCAGCATAGACATCAGTAAATGTGCCTCCTCGATCAATGCAAAATCTAAGCTTCCTTCCTTCAACACTCCCCATAAGTAGTCAAGTTAAATGAACAGTGTGCTCTGGATGTTGTATGAGAGGTCTAATTTTGGTGCATCCTATGATATCTTCCAGATAAAGCAGCCTGTCAAACAATCTAGTAAGAATAAATAAAAAGAAAAGGAGATCATGCACAAATACATTCAAATATAGATGTCACAAACTCGTATGAAAGAAAAGAAAGGTCTTGTTGCGACTTAAATTCACAACTTGGAACAATGAATAACACAATATGTCATAAACTGATCACTAACTTAACTACAAATCGAACAAACTGCTACACTAGACAAATTGAGAAATATCTATAATTCTTCCACACAAACATGATTGCATAATTTATAAGGTATCTAAGGGTAATACAAATATAACACTTGAATTTCAGTAGTTAGCAACATCCATCCTTCAAGCAAGCAGGGTGAAGACTATATAAATATAGGCTACATATGGCTGCATACTAAACCATGTTATCCCCACAAATTTCCAAGATTTAGGATGCAATTGAGTTTTATGGTTTCCTAAAAGTTCATAAAAAATGACTAAACAAATAAGCATGAAGAGAGGCAGACGATTGAAAAATAGCATTTAAGGTAGCATCTTTTGGCAATAACAAACTTCTAGTATAATAGGAAATTAACTATGGCAAAGCAAAGTCAAACAGCCTGAAAATTATCTCCAAGTTCAACCTACTGGACACTTGAACGAAATAAACAAGTGGATAGATCATAGATATATAAGAAAAGTAAGCATTATCTGCTCATCCTTCGATATTCTACGAAAAGATGAACTCATTGACCAACAAAAATTTCAATGTTTTGAAAATTTTGACCAATTCCACCCAACACCATTCCCACCACCACTAGAAGTATAAAGAACTGGAAAGAGGATTGAAGCAAGCACAATAGTCAATCAGCATATCTCAAAAGTTACAGTTTTACTAGTAATTGGACTCCTCGATTAGGTGGGATCAATTTCACTTGTCCCCCACCCGTGCTGCTAAAAGCTCGAACTTAGACGTTACACACACAGGCATATAATTCAATCAGCATGTCATAAAAGGTACCCCCTTTACTAGAACTTCGAGGTCCACTAGATGGAGTCTAGTTTCAAGTGCCCCACAAACCCTGCTTTTCAATTGTTAAATGTTCGAATTTGAAGTATAAATCACACACACATCACAGAAATAGAAGCTTAATTGAGTGTCATCGGGAACATCTTAAAATGCTTAACGGAACATAAAAATATAGTGTGCTGTCGGAACTGATTTAGAGAGACGCCACGTTTATACTTGGAACGGCATTCACCAAATCTCCTTACATCACCTACGTAATGAACTCACGTCTGCTCGGAAACAAGCTCGAGCCACGCATATCAACTTACACTCCACAGGAGCACACACTAAGAAGATAGCCACCAATTCCCCCAGGTGAAATGGTTACGAGTCAATAGCATATTCCAATATACAACAAGATTGATTTGAGTTAAAACAGAAAATTCGAATCATTTATCTGAGAATTAGCATCACAAGCAGCTAGTTATACGCAACGAAGACTAGAGTGAGAATCAGATACAAAAACTTCAAAAAGAAAAAAAAACAAACAAATAGAGCGTTGGGTACCTCAGAGAATGATAGCAGAAAATGAAGTTGGCAATCCGATTTGGATCGGAAGTGGACGAAAATGAAGGTTGCGGAGAGTCGTTGGGAGGAGGGAGAGTGGAAGACGGCACTTGATTTGTCTTCAATAAATAGACTATTCAATTAGTTTAATATCAGTTATATGTATGCATATTTGCTAAGATAATTATTAGTTTAATATTTTATATCGAAACAATAATTGCGTTTAGACTATGAGTTGTTTTGGGTCAATTAAAATGACGAAGCTGCCCACAACATGACGCATTTGCCTTTCTTTTTAGCACTAAAGATTGAAGTGTTCTTGCGATTTCCCAATCTCATCTTGTTTAATTTCTCTCTCTAATCCAAATGGCAGCTCCTGTGATGAGATTCATATTCATTATCCTGACGTTTGTAACTGTTGGAATGATTTTCGGTAATCCCCAATATTCATTACTGCATTTTTGCGTGTCAACGGGACATGGCTTAATTTCCGGGAGCTCTATCCATGATCGATATTTCAATGTTATTTTAGCTTGTAGTTGTACCTGCATAGTAGGGAAAGTTTTTTTTAATTGGTAGTTTTATATTAAATTTAAATTATAGGTTTAATCTATTTGCTCTGTTATATGTTGAACTATTTACTGCGTAGCTATAATGTATTGGATCCGAATGATTTCCTATTTGCTTGGGGTATCAGTGGATTCTTCAGCTCCAGATAGTACTGACGTGTATCTATAAAATCTATTTTTAGTGCGTAAATCTGATCGTTTGTGATTTTTAATCACAAACGGAAATCAATCTGGGGTGGGTTTTATTTGATAAAAACATACATTCAAATAGATTTATTTGCATTTTTGTGTAGATACTCTGCAACATTAAGCTTATTTGATTTACAGTTTTACTTTTACCCTCACCATCGTGGCTGCAGTATTGGCAAGTGATATTTTCCATTTGATGGTTCAGGAGCTTTGCTTCAGTTGGCATTTATTAGAAGGTTGGAGGAGTCATCTGGTAGATTTCTGAACCATTTGATTCATTATTTGATGGTACTCCATAACTCACCTGCCCCTTTTCCCTGCGGTGCTGTGTTTTCTTGCTATCTTATTGATTATGTGACACCTTCATAGTATCATAACAAGTTGAGTGCTATTTGTGAAGGAATCCTCATGACTGCAGTTAGCCACTTCTTGATCATCATCCTCTTCCCTCTAAATTTTCTCATTAATGCCACAATCTGCATTCATTCAAATTTCTTGATTTGTCATTGAATTTATTTGTAATATTGTTTTTGGACTATGGGATCAGCTTTTGATTTGAAAGGATTAACGTAATTGTCTTTCCTGAAATAGTTTGCAACTCCAGTAATGAAGGTTATTGCATTTTCTACTAACTCTGCTTGAAGTTTACTGGTTTATCTTTTAAGGGTTTTCTCCTACAATAAAAATCTAGTGATAGATTAAAATGTCTGTAAAGTCACATTTTCACAAATATTTGGTTTGTAGGGGCCAGGTCTTCTTTGACAAGAATTCAGCATTTCAATGGAGGTAGTCTTCACCTTACCAATGGTTTATACCTTTACAGAAGTTCTGTTAATTAGCACATCCTCAAGATGTGGTACTATCCTGTATAAAAGACCCCAATAGTAATGCTGTATTTCCTTTTAACAGGTATTTCATATTGGGATGATAAAGAAGCTTCAGTTTTGCGACTTGGATATGTATGTTCTTTGGTTGTTTCCAATATTTTATTAATCATTTATCTTTCGAATAATATAAATTACCGAAAGGGTTTATCACAGTGAATAAGCATGTATAGTGTCAAATCTTTTAAATGCCTCAGAAATTTTATAGAAAACCAATTTATATTCTTGGCATTTCTTAAGTATGGGGTTGCCCTCAAAAGAAGTGGAAAGTGTATTTAAGAATTTACTGGTTAGTCAGAATCTTGAAGGCTCTCATTAATATCAAATTATTATTATTATATTTTTGCCAATAAGTCCATATACATTGTAATGCAGGTAAAACCCGAAGTAGTTAGCTGGTCACCACGTATTATTGTCCTTCATAACTTCTTAAGTTCTGAGGTATGCTTATTACTGCATTTTGTAATTTCCTTGCTCAACTATTTTTAAGTGTCGGCTGATACTGTGATATTTACACAATACTGATAGCATATGAATTAGATTATTAGTTACCGTTAAATAAATAAATATAAGGGTACAGTTGTTTTTCACTAAGAAAACCAGTGCCCCTCTGCTGCACCTCGTGCATATTGTAAAACTAGAATATTCATCAATTCAATATATGAATGGGCCAACTCTCTTTCATTTGCCTTTACAGGAGTGCGATTACCTAAGAGCCATTTCCAAACCCCGTCTAGAGGTTTCTACTGTAGTGGACGCAAGAACTGGGAAGGTAAGCTAGGTTAGTTATAGCATTATAATTGAAAGCTTTGTTGTTCATGATTTCCGTGAATTTCCAATAAAGTACTTATTTGAAGTTTTAGTAACATGATTGTTAGTTTAAAATTATCTAATTCTTGAATGTATTTACTCATTTAAATGGTCTTTGCTCTTATTATCTGGTAAATCTCATGGTATATGCTGAAAGAACTAGTTGCCTCTCATTTATTTTCATCCAAATGGTAATATTCCTCATTGTTTGGGAACAATATTATCTTCTTTTGCAATCACAATGTGGCCATTCCTTGATATAGTTTACATTTTTTCTTGGTGCATATTTGTCCATTTTGTTGCATTTTCATAACTCAGTTCTTCTTAGTTATGGCCTGCTTTAGTTTTTCGGACACTAAATCCGAGTTTCAATTTTTTTTTCTATATTTCCATTCATCTGTTATCATATGTGGTTTCAGGGTATAAAGAGTAAAGTCAGGACAAGCTCTGGAATGTTTCTTACTGCTGAAGAAAGGAAGTATCCAACGATACAGGTGACATAATTTGTTCATCTTTGTTTAACATCTCTTTGACGTTTGTACTTCAGCTACTCTTCTTTTTATTTTTCTTTTCATTTCATTAGAAGTTATTTTGTTGGTCACATGTTGTATTACGACTATTTGTGTTTGTTACATCATCAGGCAATTGAGAAACGGATTTCTGTCTATGCTCAAGTACCAGTAGAAAATGGAGAACGTATACAGGTTTTGAGGTGAGTTCTTATTTTATACATGTTCAATTTCTTAATCTAACACAGAACTGGTGAGATTTTAATATGAAGGCTAACATCTGCAGAAGCACAGGTATGAAAAGGATCAGTATTACAGGCCGCACCATGACTACTTCTCTGATACGGTAAGTTCATTTTGCACCTGTCATTTTTCTCCTGCAAATCATTGCCTAGAGCTTCAAGTTGCGCTTTTCATAAAATTTCCCCATATTGAATTTAACCAAGGTTTCTCTTGCAGTTTAATTTGAAGTACGGTGGTCAAAGAGTGGCCACTATACTCATGTATCTAAGCGACAATGTCGAGGGGGGAGAAACATACTTCCCTAAGGTGGTTTGCTTGTCTTTTGTTTTGTTTAATGATCCTTATCTGTGTGTATTTATTGAGCTTTCTGCTGGGCAAATGCAGTTATTATGATAATCTCAAATCTGCTGGTGGTGTGGGACATAAACAACATCAGATGTGGGGTTTAGTATATTATTATTATTATTACCTTACCAGTGCTCAGACTTGAGAAGCTCAAACATGCTATTTTGTTTATACAGAAATTAGCAAGTGTTAAATGAACATTAGCTTGATAAAGTAAGATTGAACAAAAAACCAGCTTTTGGGGAAATTTTTGTTTACTAATTCTGAAAGGAGCTGAATGCAGTGAATTAAAGAGATAGCGAGTTAAGAATTTGAGGTACTAAATGGAAGGTAGTTCCTCCAAAAATTAGTGGTTTACATATTGGTGAGAATCATGCAAAATGATACAGTACCCTAGTCTCTGATCAAAATCCACATTGTTTGCTATTTCTAGAAAGAAGAGGAGACTTTTCTATTCTTACCTGATTGCAGGACTTCCCTTTTCAACCTGACATAACTATAGGAACTTGAAGTTCATAACCACTTATGTATTATAGGTCTTATCTAAAATTTTAGTAAAATTTCTGAAGTGCAAGGTTGATTTCCGCTACCCTTAACTCTGTTTTGATTTTCCAAAATCCAATCTTAGGCTGGATCTGGCGAGTGTAGTTGCGGGGGGAAGATGGCCAAAGGAATATGCGTGAAGCCAATTAAAGGAGATGCAGTGCTTTTCTGGAGCATGGTTTGTGACTTGTATCATCCTTTTAGTTTCAATCTTTCGCCAGTTTATTATAAATGGTAGTTGAGATGTGAATTATGATGGTATGAGGACCTGTAAAAGATGAACAAATAGCCGTACATAGCATGGAGTTGCGACATGTTTTAGTGGTTTCCGCCTACTCTTTTCCCTTGTGGCCACCGAGGAGTAATGCATAATAAGATACATTCACTACCTATTATATTGCTAATTCAAATTAGAAACTAATTGTACCTCATATAGGTTGAAGAATATGCAATAATGTGATGAACCAGTTGAGCTGCATATCATTGTAATGTGCAAGCTTGAAGAAAAAAAGAAGTGGCTGAAGCCGAATCTAGATGACTATAACGTCTGAGTGTATTTGTTTCCAGCATTTTTATCTTGTTGTCAAACCTGATCTATGATGTTGACTTGTCTCCTTCTCAGGGCCTCGATGGACAATCAGATCCGAACAGTTTACACGGTGGATGTGAAGTACTGTCGGGAGAGAAATGGTCAGCCACGAAATGGATGAGACAAAGCGCCACCGTCTAAACTTTACATCTCAGCCTGCACAGCAGCTAAAAATGTATAAAAACAGAAGGCACGAAAAATGGCTATTGTAATCTGTAAACATGCATGCGACAGTCGATATTTCTTGTAATATGAATATATACTATAATGAAATGATAAATTGATTAGATTAACATTGATTAGGACATAATAGTAAATATATTTTATTATTTAAATTGGGGACTATATAGTAAAATACTTGTGGCTATAGTGAAAAATACCCAAGTTAAAATTATACTACCTAATCCCTACCTATGCAGACACGCGGCCCAGTAGTAGCAGTCTTCTTTTGGGCCTTAATTTATGTAGTGGGCCTTATCCTTTCCCCCATGTATAGAACTAATTATTTTTATTTTTTTTGATATATAGAACTAAATTCTTTTGTTTGTAAATTATTTATAGGACTTGAAAATTAGTTGAAGTACATGGTTGGCTTTTTATCCCCAAAACAAGAAAAGGAATTGAAAGCACACATGGACAGGGGGGTGTAGAAGGTTCCGTAAATTAATTTGTAACTAATGACAAAATTCTATACATGATGACATATGAAAATAATGGGTCACCATGTGCAAGGCTTTACTATAATAAACGAATTCAAGATATAAAATCTACTCCCTCCGTCTCACTAAATTTGACATAATTATTTTATTTGGTCGTCTAATTAAGTTTGACATATTTCTAAAATAATAAAAATTATCTTTTTAAAAATGTGTGGATCCTATTATCTTTATCACTTTTATAATATTTTTATACACTCTCCTTAATAATTATGTCTAAAAATTTTATATCATGTTTATTGAAACGGGGATTTAGTAATATTTTTTGGTGCTAGTCATTTCAAACTGTCTGTGGCTTTTGCGCTCAGATTTCAAATACTCCCTCCGAACCGATACAGATGGCCATTTTTCCATTTTAATTTGTACCAATACAGATGGCCATTTCCATAAATGGCCGAAAATTAGATATAATTAATATTTGCTTATTACAATTAATTAAAGAAACCCTAATCACCCTCCCTTACAACTCTGCGCCGCACTCTCAAAACTCTCTCCCTCACAACTCGCAAAAACTCTCTCCCAAATCACACTCTTTCACAATTCCTCTCTCACAAATCATGGATTCAACCCCTCCTTCAGTTGATAATCAGTGGATTAATCCTAAATCTAGTTATGGCGGCGACCATTCCCGATTCAAAGCGCTCCGACGCCGCCCCCCAATCGCGATGACTGATAGGAGCGAAGGGTTTGCTGGCGGCAGCGGAAATTCCGACAGCCCCCTCGATTTGTCTCGTTCTGACGCCGTTGAAGACATCTCGGTCAAAATCCGACCCACCATTGTGAAATCTGAGAACTCTAGATCTAGTTCAAACGGTGACCATCCTCGATACAGAGCGCTCCGCCGCCGCCCACCCACCGCGATGACCGACGGGAGCGTAGGGCTTGCTGGCGGCGACACTTCGATTCCTTCACACCTTTCCAATAACCCCAACAGCCACCTTACAGATCCATATTGGATTAGCGGTGGTTCTGTTAGTTGAGCAACGATTAAGTGGAACGGAGAGGACGGAAGCTCCGACGAGGAGGATGAGACATTCGTTGATGAGAGCCCTGTTTACTTTCCATTTCCAATGGAAGGCACAGAATGGGAAGCTGCCGTCGCCAAAACTGAGAGGGAGATGAAGGCCCAAAAATGATTTGAGGGCCATTGGTGAGATCTTTCCCTTTGATTGTGATACTGATATGTTTACATTTGGTGGTATGAGATCTTCTTGTGGTATGAGATCTGATTGTGATATTGGTATGAGACTATGCATAGTGGTAGTGTTGTGCTGAATACTGTGGGAATTAGATATGGGTAATCTGAAATGATGACTATATTTGCACATACTTTGTTTGAATGAATATCTTCATTGAATCAATGAACAAATCTGTTTTTGTGAGATGCATATATTGTTTGCTCCTGATAATGAAATAGGCTTGATAAATTAAAAATGCATCATTTCTTGCATCAGACATAACACTAGCATCATTTTTACAAAAAATATGACAAAAAAGTTTACATCATAAACATAGATTTCTTTCAATGTTTTCTTGACATAAACTGCTTTCACTTCAAATCTTCATTAGTCCCCTTCTCCTGCCGGTTCAAACCCGAGATCATTCCATAGTTTTTCTATCCCATCTTCTACACCAGCCTCTAGAAGATACATTAGGCACTCTCTCACCAATGAAGTAGGAACTTCCAAATTCAGTGGGAGTGTTCCTGCTCTAATTAATGCCGCTTTACCTATACGTGGCACCTTATATCTGTTTTGTCCCCTCACTTTCATTATCTCTACCATACATCCTTGAAGAGTTAAGAACACATTGTTTAGCTTAGTGACTGTTAAGTCTTCGAATGACTTTTCCACAGCCTGCACCAACTGCTCTATTGTATGACAAACATATTCATGTTGAATAGCTTGAATAGCTTGAAACCACCCCAAATCATTAACATTCGTATCTGGAGAATTTGGGGGTTGCTGCACCAAGGTGAATGTGAGACCACCATCAATGGATGTCTATCTAAATAAGGGGTCATTATCTTTGATGTGTGGTCTAGCATTATCTTGTTGTATGAACATATTTTTACCACTAACAATGGGCCATTTTGCTTTTATTGCAGGGATTATCTACAATAGAAGAAAACCCAACTTGTTAATGAACAAAGAAAATAAAATTATGGAAACTGAATTAAATAAAAGCATCAAAAACTGAATTAAACTGGATTATCTACAATAGAAGAAAACCACACTTTTTACATATGTTAACAATAGAAGCAAACCTCACCTTGTTAATTAGACACTCTCTCACAACTTGTTTGGTGACTGAATCAATAGCTTTTGTGACCATAGTACCTGCTGGCCTGTTCTTACTTCCTCTCTTTGCTGGTTCTTGATAAGTGAAAGGGAACATATCTATTTTACCATCAAAAATAACACTACCATCTGGACCAAATATTGGTCTAGCCACCGCACACATAAACATAACATTTGTGATAAATTTTTTGCTCTTGCATGTCCTATGTGGTTCAATCTCATCAGGGGTCAAATAGAATCTATGAGCACCTTTTGTGATATAAAACCACTTTTCATCTATATGGACTGTGTTGTGCATACTTTTGAACCTCAAAACATTCATGATTCTATCTAGTTCTAGAGCTTCAAGTGAAAATGTTAACCTTAAAAGTTTATTGGGAGCAGTTAGATCTGGCCGAATTGCACTAGTGTGTGCTCTGATTAGTCCAGCCCGTATCCATCTTCCCACAGTAGTCGCACTGCAACCTATACCTTGTGCTAAGCTTCTTATTGTGGATCTTTTGTGAAACGCCAAACTGGATATTAACTCTAAGTCAATATGTACTCTCTTTGATCTCTCGTTGTTCTTTCCATTATGCAGTATCATTGGTTGACCTGTTTGCTTTAGTTTTTGTGTTGTAGCCCAAATGCGAGAAATTGTCCTCGTGGACGAGTTGAATTTGAGGACAGCTTCTCGGTTTCTTCCTTTTGCCAATTTGCCATCTTTGCTGCCTTGAAGAAGAAATTGAAGAACAAGATTCTTTTCAGCTACTGTGAACTCTTTCCTTCTCATTTATGAGAATTTATGATTGTAATGAATATTGTAGTTGTAGTAGTTGTTGCATTTAGTGTTGCATATTTATTGTAGTTGTGGAGACATTTTAAAATTTATGAGAATTTAGAGGGAAAATTTAAATTTTTGGCTTTGTAAATTTTGAATTGAATATTGTATTGTAAATTTAAAATTTTCGAAACAGTTGAAGGCTTTGTAAATTGAAAGTTGTATTTGATTTATTTTTATGGCTTTTTGGCTCTCAATTTTAAGTTTCCCACAAAAAATAGAAGTAAAATTAATTTTAATTAGTGTTTACTTAACACTCAAAATCTTGTGGGCCCATAGCACTTTATACTTTAAGCATCCCTTCTTTATTTTCCGTGCCCAGCAAATTATGGCCATCTGTATCGGTTCGGAGGGAGTATTATAATTAAATATAAGTAATTGTATGTATCCTAATATTCCCAAATTATTTTATGTAAATAATTGTAGATGAGTGCAGGAACTATCTAGACTCTAGAGCTAGCTATTTTAGTTTCCTTCATCGTTGACTGTCACTACTATTGATTGCAGCCTCAGAACAACTGTCAACTTGTAAGAAAACTTGCCACAAAAGAAGAAGTTACAAAGTAATACCATAAATTATTATAATTATAGGTGAAGTGCAAATCATGTACTAATAGATAACTTAATCAATCAATTGATTTGGTTTTCCAAGTTAACTCCGATTCACCCAATTAAAATATTTCCTCCGATCCCACTAAATTCGGCCACAAAGAATTCAGTACGCAGTTTAAAAAAAGTAAGAGTGATGTATTATAAAGGTAAATTTTTTTTCTTCTTGAATAAATAACCACTTTCAATGACACGGTCTAATAAGAAAACATAACCACATTTAGTATCTTCTTTTGGGAGACAAATTTTAATTATAAAAAATGTTATGAATCAATTTATGAATATGGATATGTTATAACAAAAACATTAAAAAAAAAATTAAACATTGGAATGATACAAGTAATTAATATCTCGAGAGATAATGAGAATTTGTAAGCAAATAAGTTAATGGAGGAAGTACTACTACGTAAATATGAACATCGCTATATACTTTTATTAATGAGATTTGATAAACAAGATTAGATGATTAAAAGCATCAGTTAAATAAGCTTACAACCTAAAGAGAAGGAAGGATGCTTGGTTATATACTAATGATTTTAGAGATTAGAAATATAAATATGAAACATAAATATATAGTAATTTTTAGTAATCCATAATCATCCGCGATGACACATTTATACTTACATACGATCATCGTCAAGGTTGATTGTCTTCAAAATAAAGAATTTCAGGTCGTTTAAGGGAAAAGGTGAAGAATTTAAAGAATAAATTATAGTCCATAATAATTAATTACAATCATTCTGATTAAGACATTAGTTAGTCCCTTCACGGACTACAAAAGACAAAGACAAACTAAACTGAAATTATTAAGACGAGAAACAGATTAACCACAAAAGAAAGTAAAAAAATTTAAAAAACCAAGTGCCGCCGCCGTTGCACCGCCACCGCCCACTCCTCACGCAGTGATATGCGCCATAGACCACCACGACCACATTTACAAATACGAACACAAAATAAAAACACAATGACAAAACCACGCAAACTACTTTCCTCTTCTTCTCTCTCTCTTTCACTTTCTCCATCTACCACCATGGCCACGCGCCACCGTCACCGCCTCCACCTCCATCTCCTCTGCTTCCTCACCCTCATACTCCTCTCCGGCGCCGATGACTCCGCCACCATGTTGAAGCTCCTCTCCTCACTCTCTCCGCCTCCCAGCGGCTGGTCCTCCTCTACCCAGTTCTGCACGTGGAAGAACGTCAACTGCGATTCCACCAACTCCTTCGTCACCGGTATAGACCTCAACTCAGCCGGCGTCGCCGGCACTCTTCCACCCGAGACCAACCAGCTCTCCCAGCTCAAATCCCTCGCCGTCCAGAAGAACTCTCTCACCGGACCCCTACCTTCCTTCGCAAACATGACTTCTCTACAGCAAATCTACCTCGACAACAACGATTTCACCTCGGTCCCTAACGACTTCCTCTCAGGCCTCACGAATCTTCAGGTTTTCAGCATAAGCGAGAACCGCAATCTCGCCCCCTGGCAAATCCCAACTTATCTCACCGAAAGTTCGAATCTCGTCAAGTTCTACGCCAGCAATGCGAGCATTAATGGCGTCATTCCAGATATTTTCGATTCTTTCCCCAATTTGCAGGATTTGAGGCTTTCCTACAACAACTTGAACGGATCTTTGCCTGGATCTTTCTCCGGATCGGAGATTCAGAATCTTTGGCTCAACAATCAGGACGTTGGGTTATCTGGAACTATCGAAGTGCTTTCTAACATGTCTCAGCTGTATCAGGTTTGGTTGCACGCTAATGCATTTTCTGGTGGGATTCCTGATTTATCAAAGTGCACAAATATGTTTGATCTGCAGCTGAGGGATAATAAGTTTACTGGGATAGTGCCGCCTTCTTTGATAAATTTGCCAAATCTCGTTAACATTACATTGCAAAACAATAAGTTGCAGGGCCCTTATCCTAAGTTTCAAGATAAAGTGAAAACAAATATAGGGGCTAATAGCTTTTGTCTGGATCAACCGGGGTCGTGCGATCCGCAGGTCAGCGTGCTTCTTGATGTTGCAGGTGCTCTTGGGTATCCAATGGCGTTGGCGGAGGCCTGGATAGGAAATGATGCTTGCAAAGATTGGCGATTTATCAACTGCGATTCGCAGGGGAGGAATGTGACGGTTGTGAACATGGGGAAGCAGGGGTTTTCGGGCAGTATATCGCCTGCATTTGCGAATCTCACCTCATTAAGGACTCTGGTGTTGAGTGATAACAAACTCACAGGTCCGGTTCCTGATGTGTTGACCACTTTGCCTCAGCTTCAGACTATTGATGTGTCGAATAATAATTTATCGGGGGATATTTTGAAGTTTCCAACTACTGTGAAATTTGAACATGATGGAAATGCGTTGCTTGGTAAGACTGAGAGTGGTGGTGGAGGTGGTGGTGGTAGTGGTGGTTCTGGTGCAAATCCAAGCCAGTCGGATGGGGGCTCTGGATCTTCGAAGAAGTCTCCTTCCGTTGGTATAATTGTTGGGGTGGTTATTGCTGTACTAGTGTTTGTTGCTATTCTGTTGTTTGTGTCCTTCAAATGCTATTTGAAGCGACGCCATAACAGGTTTAGGGTGATTGAGGGGTCTGAGCAGGGGAAGGAAACAGTGATGAGCAATGGAGTGAATGGAGGAGTGAGTGGATATGGTGGGGTCCCGAGTGAGATCATGAGCCAGAGTAGTGGTGATCATAGTGAGATGATGCCCGTTTTCGAGGGTGGAAATGTTGCAATCTCCATTCAGGTTCTTAGACAAGTGACAGACAATTTCAGTGAACATAATATCCTGGGTAGAGGAGGTTTTGGAGTCGTGTACAAGGGTGAATTGCAAGATGGGACTAAGATTGCAGTCAAGAGAATGGAGTCTGGTGCAATGGGCACCAAAGGGATGAATGAGTTTCAGGCAGAGATTGCAGTCCTAACCAAAGTTCGTCACAGACATCTCGTTGCTCTATTAGGGTATTGCATAAATGGCAATGAAAGACTCTTGGTCTATGAGTACATGCCGCAGGGGCATTTAGGGCAGCATTTGTTTGAATGGGAGGAACACGGTCATCGGCTTCTGACGTGGAAGCAACGTGTGACAATAGCACTGGATGTGGCCAGGGGAGTCGAATATCTTCACAGCTTGGCGCAACAGAGTTTTATTCACAGAGATTTGAAGCCATCAAATATACTCCTCTCCAATGATATGAGAGCTAAGGTGGCTGATTTTGGTTTGGTGAGAAATGCACCGGATGGGAAGTATTCTGTTGAGACACGATTGGCTGGAACATTCGGCTATCTTGCCCCTGAATATGCTGGTATGAATAATTACCTGTGCTATTTCTTTGATATTATATCTATGTCTAATGCTGTAGCTGGAAAAAGTTGCATAGTTTACATCACTAACATTCTGTTCTCAAGGGGTTGTTACATTTAACGTCATTAGTTGCAAACTCTAAGCTTAAATCTGTGCTTTAAAGGAAGTGTTTTAAGTTGATACTAGCTCAGAGTTCAATTACTATAACTATTCAACTTATGTTCTAGATAAAATGAGTGGTTGAGTATACTAGGTTGGAGAATTTGAAGATAATTGGGATAGTTTCTGCAAATTGATATTCATAAGCATACATCAAAGAATTTTGCTGAAGGTGACTGCATTTTGAGTGTAAGAAACTGCACTCTGGAGTGTAAAAACTGCATTTGTTGAGTTCAGACCAAGTTCATTCTGAGCTCACCTTTTTTGCTGTGTAATTTATTGATCTTAGAATCACATATGCATCCTATTTACTTGATTGGATTGCTTTCACGTAATATCTTAGTTATACTCTAATTATGAACTTCCCCTTCAGCTACTGGAAGAGTGACAACAAAAGTCGACGTCTACGCCTTTGGAGTAGTGTTAATGGAGATTTTAACTGGCAGAAGAGCCCTCGATGAAACCATGCCTGATGAAAGGTCCCATCTGGTGACATGGTTCCGCAGAGTCCTAATCAGCAAAGAAAATCTCCGAAAATCCATAGACCAGAACCTTGAGCCAGATGAGGAGACTTATGATAGCATCTGCAAGGTTGCTGAGTTGGCTGGGCATTGCACCGCTCGCGAGCCGTTCCAGAGGCCCGACATGGGGCATGCAGTGAACGTTCTGGGACCTCTTGTAGAACAGTGGAAACCTTCTAGAACCCAGGAAGACGAAGGTGATGGCCACCACTTGAGCCTCCCTGAAGTCCTCCAAAGATGGCAAGCCGATGAAGGCACTTCTAGAATGTTCGATGATTTCTCTTACAGCCAGACACAGTCGAGCATTCCCTCCAAGCCGTCGGGATTCGCAGACACGTTTGGCTCCACGGACTGTAGATGACAAGTAAGCAGCAGCATTGTATGAACGAGGTGGCTAAGTATGCCTTTTGTTTGAGGTTATTACTGTTGCTTGTTCTTGTTATATTGAATTATCCTTCACCTCAGTTTTGAGCCTCGAGGAAGATTGCTTGCTAGTTGTATTAATTAATTTATTCTTTTTCAAGATTTGTACAATATAGTTCTGTTCTGGTTTTCTTTTTGATAGTAATTTTGAAGAAAGTGTATTGATGGAAGAAGACTTGTACGTTGTAATTTATCCTTCTCCTCTTTAAGTTGAAGAAATCAAAACTCAAAGTTTCAACATCAATTTGCAATTTATGTATATATGATTTATTAAATTATTTAAAGATGTTACAATGTGACATAAATTTGGCTGGTGCAGCGGCAGTTGTGGTAGTTTAATGATTTTGTCTAATAATAGAGGAATGCAGCTGAGGATTTTCATGATGCCTTTATGTATGAAAAAAGCAATCAATGAATCAGTAGATAGACTTAGATGTCTTTTATAGAATTATTACAAGTAAACATATGCCATTATATGCACATAGCTTTGAGTTTGTGACATTACATTGATTATTATTAATTTATGGAACAAAAATTCCAGGCTGTGGAGAACAGGTTTCTTTGTTACTTAAATGAAATCTCTTAACACTGTATGATAAATTTGGTAAAAAATAGAAAACCGAACCGATAAATTTAGTTTGGTTTTTTTCCTTTTTAGTTCGGTTCCAATTTTGATATTAAAAAAATCGAACCGAAATATATAATATAATATTTATTTTTACTTATTAAATATTTATTTATTTATTATTACTTATTAAATATATTAAATATTAATTTTAAATATATTACTCTATCCGTTCCTTAAAAATATGCACCATTTGACCCGGTGTGGATTTTAATAAAATGTATTTGACTTGAGCGGTAAAAGTATTATTAATTGTTAAAATATAATTAATTTGAATGGTAGTAGGAATTCAGACTTGTGTGTTATTAAATATAAAATATAGTTGATTTGAATGGTAGTTGAGATTGGGTCACCAAAAAGTGTAATAAATAGCCAAAAATAGAAAGTGCATGTTTTTAAGGAACTGACAAAAATGACAAAAGGTCCATATTTTTAGAGAGTATTTAATAATTATTTATCTAATATTTTCAATTTCGATTTTTTACCAAACCGAAACGAAAATTTCAGTTAATTTTTTTTCATTTCAAGGTTATTTCGATTATACATTTTTTGGTTCGACCCTCTTTTGATTCTCTTAATTTTTTCATTTCGGAACCATGCTCACCCCCTACTTACGCCAATATAGTATGTACTACCTCCGTCCCACTAAACTTGACACACTTTTTTTATTGGGACGTCCCACTAATCTTAACACATTTTAAAAATAGTAAAAGTTATTTCTTCAAAAAGTTGTGGACCCTACTACCTTTATCACTTTTACATCATTTTATACACTCTCCTTAATAACCGTGTCGGAAAAAAAAGTGTCAAGCTTATTGGGACGGAGTGAGGATAATATATGAATGTAACTGTGGGCCCATTCTCTTATCTATCTATCTATATATGTCTCTATCTCCTCATATACATATATGTTAATATATTAATATTTCCAACATCTTAACATGTATATTTGCTGTAAAATAGCTGGATACGCTCATACGCCTACTCTACTAGTCTACTTTTATTTTGTTTTTCTACAACCAAATTTATGTACTACAGCTATTTAATAGGATTGATTAAGAATAGATGTATTTCAAAACATTACAAACTTCTGACAGTTAAACAATATATATGGTGATTCTCGTATACTCTCTCCATTTTTAAATAAGTGTTATATTTCATTTTTAACGCGTACCAATAAATTATTCCATTTATATATATAATTTTATTAATTTATTATATTCACATTTCTATAAGTATATTCATATATTTTATTTGAATGTTATAAGAATATTAAATAAGAGTAAAATGAGAAAAATATTACTATGCCATGTCATTCAAATCATTAATAATTTGAAAATATGTAACAAGTACACTTTGCGAAATAAAACTAGACTAATTTTCATATCTAAACATTGTTGTACAAAAGACTAACCAACTAAGACACAAATTTGGAATAAATAAAAAAACAATTATGGTATATTTATTCTGATAAGGATGTATTAATTGTGATTAGGTTTATTCATTTATATAACTCTCTGTTGTTTAATAAAATAATATATTCACAATTATCAACATCTTCATCATTAAATATCTATATATTCTTTATCATCAAATCTAATTTATTATTTACAAACTCAAATTTTCCAAAAACCGGATTTGTAAGGTGGAGGTTGAAATTTATAGAAAAATAAAAGGTTTAATTGCGTGTAAATTTAAAAACTTTTTGAATTTTTAGTTTTTTCTCATGACATTTTATTTTGGTCAATTAATCTATAAATTTAATATTTTTTTTGATTTTTTCATGATGTTATACTTTTTTGACAAAATTGATGTAGTATATTAATTTAATTGTATAAAATAAAAAAAAATACATATATGTTACAATTCAAAACGCTATTATCTCATAAAATGAGTAACGATATTGTTTTATTAAAAATGCATGGTCATTTCCCACAATCCTTAATCTATTTACCTCGATTTCTCGATTTCCTTGTTATGTATACCTCTCTCGTTTTCAATTTATCTATCTTTTATTATAATTGGAGATATTTTGTGTTTCCTCTTTTTTCCAATTTATTCAACTTGTTCTCTAATATTGTCATGTAGTAATTTAAATTGTCACATTAACTTTAATTTGGAACTAATTTAGTATCGTGGGAAAAATCAAAAGGAACATCAAGTTTATGGATTAATTCGCCAAAATAAAATGTCATGGAAAAAAACCAAAATTACAAATAGTTTATGAATTTACAGTCAATTAACCCAAAATAATATATATATATATATATATATATATATATAAATTTCAAGATTCATATTATACATTGAAATTAATAAAATACAAGATTGGTTTGAATTGGGTGAGATTTGAGATAAAAGTTGTTTGTTTGTATCACATCACATGCATGAAAGTGGAAAAGGGAGGCATATGTATGATATAATTGTGGAGGCAGTTGATTTTAATATTTAAATAAGTTCAGACAAGTAGCCAATGACACCACACTTCCTTGCAGGATAAGTTTATGCTCGCTGCAAAAATAATTCCCAACAAAATTGTTATAAGCATCCTAGACAATTTATTCATAAAAATTTGAAATAAAAAAAGATAAAATAAGATCATAATCTTAGCCTACACATGTCTAAAATTTGTGGTTAATGATTTTTTTAAGTGTGTTAAAAGGTTATGTCTTCCTATATTGGTGCTGGTGGGACAAATTAATTATTGCAATTAGTGGGCACGAATCTAATGTTGAGGGGAATGAGATGATATTAAGATGAAATGAAATTATGAACTAAATCAGTGGCAGGGATTGGGGGGCTCCTCATCACCCAAATTAATATTAATATTAATATTGATATTGTAACTATTAACTTATTATATGAAAGGGTCAAATTCTACCTAAACTTATGGGACACTCAAGTCAAGTCACTATTTTTATAAGACATGGAATCCTCTAATCTCATTCGTTTCGTGTCCCACACCTTTTCTTTTTCCACCAATTTCACCCTCTTGTGTTTTAAGTAATTAATGCTCCCTTCATCCCCCGATATAGTCTCTCTTTTCCGATTAGGATTAGAACGTTTCACGAAAGTAATTTTATCTTTTCTAAATGATATTAAAGTAAATTTAATAAAATAAAAAGATAAAATAAGATATTAATTTGCGTACAAAATATAAGGGGACTAATTTCGGGGAGGAGTAATAATTTAATAAGACTTACTAATTCAACTAAGTTGGGTTTTACTTGGGGCAGGCCAAAATTTAATTTAATTTAATAAATTAGAAAAGCACAAAGTAGAGTTGTCAAATGAGGCCCAACCCAACAAGGCCCAAGCCCATATGGTACGACCATGACCTAGCCCATCTCAGCAGATGCTGTGACTGGGCCTGCCCAATCCTTTTGAAGCGGGTGTCTTATATGGGTTTAATAGTTCACTCCAATTTAATCCGGATGGGCAATTTTCCTTCCTATCCTCCGTTTCTTTTTTCTATATCCTCCCATTTAAAAAAATAAAATAAATATAGGAAATAAATGTACTCTTTTTATATTTATAAAATTGTAAAATTATAGATATTTTAACAAATAATTATGCAAAAACCTCATTATTAATATGATTATTAATATGATGTATAACAAAAACAATTAAAATTTCATACGTTAAAATTCAGTTCCTACCAACCATTTTTCCGCCGCTACTTTCATCATTTTGGATGTAGTCTCTAATATCAATTTATTATTATTTTTTTTCTTTTCTTTGTAACTATTAGTTAGAAATTTAATATACATGACCATTTTAATTGCACCGTTCATGCAAAGGGATCTAATTAAAATACGTTGCCTTCATTCATCAATTCAACCGATACGTTATCTCTTAATTCTCTAAAAAAACTTACAGATATTATTAAACTTGCAGTTCTCACTAATGACTATATAAATTTTAGTTGTGATTAAATAACTCTTTTTCTTCATATATAAAAATTTATTTCCCCTCACTTACGCATATCTTCCGCATCATATTCTCATCTGTCAAATACATCCATCTTTAAAATCTTCATTAACTGAACATTAAATCAGAAAATATACGAATTAAGATTTAAAATGCGCAAGATTGCATAGTGCAAAGCCCTTATTACAAATAATTTTATGCCATCCATCATATAATCATTCTATATAGAGAACGAAAGTCCAGAAATCCATCCAGAATATAATGAAGAACCAAGCATCCATGATGAAGAAGAAGCTTGCACCACAAAATCCATAAACAAATATAGAGAGAAAGTGAGTCAAATTAATCAAATCCAAATGTCGGAAGTGCAATCACCGCCGGGATATCTCATCTCATGAGCGAGAGAGGGGCCATCTGGTTCAGCTCCGAAGTCGACGAAGAAGTCCGGATTGATCTTGAGGCCTCCACCTCCCTCGCTGTCCACATCAATCTGGAGCATGTGGCCACCTTTCTCCACGAGCTCCGGGTAAAACTGCCGATCCCAAGTGCTGAACAGAGAGTTGGTAACGTACAGCCGCTTCCCGTCCAAGCTCAGCTGTATCATTTGCGGCCCTCCTCTTAGCTTATGCCCCTGAACTTGTGCTACATCTGTCTGGAATGTTGTCCCATCTTCTGCCTCCACGACCACCCCACTTCCTTTAACGATCAATCCTCCAACCCATACCTGGCCTACCAGCTCTGGATTTGCAGGGTCTTCGATGTTATATTGTCTGATGTCTCCGTGAAGCCAATTAGCCAGGTACAGAAAACGGTCGTCCAGAGAGATGAGGAAATCTGTTATAAGGCCAGGCATCTCTGGAAGAATCCAGTTCTGCACCTTCAATGGCTTCACTGCTATTGCTACCTGCATTTTACTTGCCTTCACACATCTAATCTAATTCAAGAGAGTCAGCTAGCTACTTTTCACGTACCTCGTGACCCCAACTGTCGTCCGGTTTCTTGAAAAATCGAACCATATTGCTAGTCAGTGCACACCCCACGAAACCGGTATCTTTGGCCGGATCATGCAAGAATCGTATCTGTACATGTTTGATGTTACATATATTGACACTACTTATCATTTTTCAAGGGAAATGATAATGTAGGTAGAGGGAACTGACCTCCAAAGGTAGGAGACCAGTGTTTCCAAGGTCTAATGTCTGTTTCAGCTCGCCTCCGGGCCACCTGTACACGTGCAAATGGCGCCCGTATAAACCATCAGCAACGTGCTGAAGGTTGAAACCTTTGGTGAAAGCAGCCGGGGCTCCCCACGAAGTGCTGATCATGGTCTTGTGCCGCGGCTGGTACCAGAAATCATAGCCGTAAAGAGGGCTGTGCCCTGGCTTCTCCCACCTATCATAAGCATGCTTATGTGTTAGTTCCATAACTTCCAAAAAGACGAAATCAAACCACATGACTAGCTTCATGATACAGATGAAGTAACAGTGAAGAAGTGGTTCTTGCTCAATCATAACATGGAGGATTATGATATTCCTTCAAATTCTTAAGCAGTGATAAGCAGAATCTACCTTCCTTTCACGTTAAAATCCGAGTCCAGAAGAAGGAATCCATTTCCTTGAGCATTTCCATCTTTATCTCCGAGGCACGACACCATGATCTCACCAGACGCGAGGCAGTGAGCTGTGTGCGGATAAGCCAACCCTGTCTTCTCTATTATATCCTTGGGATCAACAAACTTATGTAGCGACGGAGCCCTCGGATCCTTTAGAGTATCAACTGCATATATGCGCCCCGACCTGAGATAGCATCCTCAAGAGTCATAGTTCGTAACAAAACCTTAGAAAACACCAAGAAATTAAGCGAGCTACATTGCATTTCTGTGAAACCAGCATCAAGCAAGGAGATAATAATAGTTTCAAACGATTTCCTTTTAGATTATAGGCAATTACAAGGTGTAGAACATTTGCAACAACACATTCCCTAAATGGAACTAGCACAAGTACACAACGAGTACAGTGCTTACACTAGCGCTGGCAGGACAAGGTAACGCCGTGAAGCTGATGGATCTCCATGGCAAGAGCTGCAAGAATTCCAACCAGAATGGTGCAGTTCGTCTCCGATGTAAGGCATGGGAAGCCTGTGGATGACTTTCGAATATGTTGGCGAATTCGGATCGATATCCACAGTAGCAAGGTAATCTGGCTTCTCCCTTCCAGTTCCTATGAACATAAAAGCACCAAGGTTTTCAAAAAGCTACACAACGAGGATAATTCATAAAGAATAGACATCTGCATACAATATTTTCATGATTAATTTACTAGCTGAGGAAAATTGAGTCTGATGAAACTGAATTCCCTCTGTTCTTGAAACTCCCTTTTCTGTTCCACATTTATAGAACTTCAAATCAAGAAAGAAAACGTTTTGTTTGAAGGATATGATAGGTAAGATTGAGGGATTTAAAAGGTATAATTTTTTTTATCCTTCATTCATTTAGCACTTAACCCAAACCATCCCCTAACAGAACTCTAAAAGTTTTATATTAATTGTTAATACAGTAAAATATACTACGTCTCAATAGCTCACCCTCACTCTATGAAGCATGAACTTATATCACCCTCACTACGTCTCAATAGCTCACCATCATTCAATGTAGTAATGATTCTAATTTCCTCCCACATCCAAAAAGATAACAAACATTCCATCACCAAAAAGTAAACAAAAAATAAAATCCTAACTACAGATCAGACCAAAGATCAAGAAACGATCAAAGACAAAGCCCAGATTCAACCTAATAAACTGGAGACAAGTAAGGGGGCCAAGAAAAAGAAGTGAAAAGATACCAGTATATATACAAGTGACATATATAAGAGTTTCCTTGGGACCGGACATAGCTTCGAGGGGAGTAGCATAGCCTGGTCCTTTCTTGCAGCAGCACCCATTTCCTTCCACCTTTGCATGCTCCACCACTACCAAATCTGTTGCCATCTCTCTCTATCTTCTTCTTCTTCTCCCTTTCTGTGTGTTTTTTCTTATCTTGCTCTTGCTGATTTAATCAGGACCCAGATCCCGAACCACTCGAAAAGATAACGCCAATTAATTCTTTTCAGAGTGTTCACGTGTTCAATTGAGATTCCGGTAGCGTTGTTAGTTTGTTAAGGTCCCAAGTCGTAGGTATGGGCGGACAATGATAAGACTATTATTGCAAAGCTGATGGCAAGCATGACGGAGTAAGTTGTTTGTTAGTACTATATATGATTATTACCATCACACACAAATGTGTCCAGATACAATGCATTTCACCTATACGCTCCGCAGTTGCCATTTTCTTGTCAGATTCTTTTCCTGTTTTACGTATTTGTTGTTAGATTGTGTCCTCATACATTACATATATGGTGAATGATATTTATCGCACAACAGAAATAGAAGATATGATTGAAATTGGTGACGATGTGATTACGAATTTCCAAAGACTGCCTGAAAACAGATAAGATAAAAAACAAAAGACCATATTGAATTAAATGTTGGCATTAATTCTCAATCAAAGACTCGATTTTTTCAATTATGGTACCAGTTGCCTTCCACATGTAATGTCTCAATACTTTCTCATGAATTAATTTTCGAGGAAATTGCTAGTAGTATTTGTGAAATCATGCGTAAGGTTAGGCCAAAAAATCAGTTTTGGATCAACTCTGGACATTATAAGTTTCCACATATGCAAACAAATTCGAAATTTGTCCTATACACACCAAACGCGACGACTTTTTCATTTTCTTTTTTCTTCCAATATTCGATACTTGTCACCATCGGTTAAGGTGCCCATTTGAACCGGAATCTGGAGTCAAACAGAAACCATCAGTTCTGGAGCCGAAACTTTGAGAATGGTTCTGAATCGGAATCGTGGAACTCAATTCCGGTTCGGTTATAGATATAAAGTTGGAAAAGTGAAAAAAAAAACATAGAAGACATAGAAAACATTACTAACATATCAATTTCATATTCATATTCAATTTCAAAATTCAATTATATAATTTACTATTCTTTAACATTATTAGTAAATCAAATTATTATTCTTATTAAAGAATAGTAATTTTAGTTATAAAAAAATGATTTTATATAAATTCAGATATAATTTACTATTTAAATTCAAATATATAATTTATTTCAAATATAAGTTTAACAATTTAAAATATAAGTCCTTTTTTTTTCTTTTCTCCCCACCTTAATTAAAACTTGTAGTATTTTTTTATTCTTTTTTAACTTAAATATAAGCTGTATTTATTATTTAGTAGAACTTGAACTTTAATAGTCAATAATTTGTATTTTTTTACAAATTCAATAAGTTGTATTTTAATGATTTAAGTTTTCTATAATTTATAATTTGTTAATTGTAAAACAATTTAGATAAATGTTATTCCAACAATCTTCTTTCACATTTATTTTTTTACTTAATTCAACAACATTTGTAAAAAATAATAATTATTATAATAATAACTCAATATAATTCAAAACATCAAATTCTATAAAAAATTGGTTCGACCCGCGAAATCGCGGAACTGTCAGTTCCAGAACCAAACCAAAATCGAAACCATGTAACTCTTAAACCGATTCGATTTCGATTCCACTTTTTGAAACTATGTGTTTGACTAAAAACGTATCTTAAATTAATTAAATAAAGTGCAATACATGTTAGTCAACCCGAATGTCGTATCTCAAGGAAGGCTATGCCGGGCTATCAACTATTAGTACTAAGTGTGTAAATGGAATGTAAATCCTAAACACTCTAATTAGGATGAGATAGAAGAACTCTAAACTAAGATGAAAAACAATAAACGAGGTACTCAAGTGAATTGAAGACTAGGGTAGAGATCATCCACAATCCACACTTAATGCTTGATCAATCATATCGAATTTTTAATAGAATTCTCCAAAGTTGATTAGCCAATCACTTTCGTATCCTTAAAACTAATCGGTGATTATCACTCTCGTACTCAAATCACACTTTAGAGAATATCAAATTCAAAACTCGATTCCTTTTGTACGTTTCCGATTATAAGGTTTGGTTGTTTGATTACAAATGCGACATAGAATAATTCATGTCAATCCATTCCATATCTTAGAGTTCTATATGGTGATCAAACATACAAAACTCGTAAAGCACAAATCAAACAACCATTTCAAAGATCGAATCAAAGCATTAAGTGAAAGATTAAGATGATCAACCCTAGGGAGGATCTAGCCAACCATATTGAAAAACAAATACACAGAAAGATTCATTGAAGATAACTTATTAAGAATCCACAATTCGGTTGCTAAATCCCTTCAATCCTTGGGTACCCCAAGACACTAAACTAAGAAAAGCAGTAAGAACAAGTGTTTGAGAGAGTTTCTACAAGTTACAATGGTTGGGGATGAGAGAGCCCATGAAAATGACGCCCAACAAGACTTAAAATCCCGCCTGGAACTGCTAGCCAGCGGCCGCTGGCTTTGCAAAATACAAAATTTTTGAAAACACCAAATTGAAGCTTGTCTCGATAGGAGTCCGTAGCCGCAGACGAATCTGAATTCGGAGTTGTAACGAAGGAGAACGAGTCAAAACAAAATTGTTGCGCATTGCGCAATAATTTCGCACATAGCCATGCACCCGCGTTCTTTCTCCTCTCGTTTTTTGCCCACATCTCCTAGTAAGCTCCCATCCGCTTTCCTCGGCTTCGTTCGTCTTAGCATCTTCAACATTTTCACCTCCTACATCCAAAACACGAAACAAAGAACCCGGCGTAAAAACGAACAATAACACAACACTAAACAAAGAACCAACACACAAAACATGACAAAACAATATACTAAAATACGACCAAAACACGACAAAAATATACTAAACACTATGGAGCCGTCGATTTAGTTCGATTTGAACCGAGAACCAAATCGTGCACTCCTTTATCGTCTGTATAAATATTTAAACCTCAAAAAATAAAATTAATCTGAATGTATGTGGGGTGGGCCCAGAAAGTGAAGGAGATAAATGCAATACTATTTGTGTGGTGGCAATTTTGCTGGACTATCTACGTAATATATAATTTTTGTTGCATTATCTTCATGTGAATGGTACACAGTTATATTTGGTGTCGCGACACTCGCACCATTGCACCAAATTTTGTTTGGATATCATATATATATATACAGTAATGCTCCACCGCCCGCGGCGGGCACATTCTTAATGTGCCCGCGGCGGATGTGGCAATGCCACGTCATTGCCACATCAACATGTGAGTTACTATATTTTCATTTCTTTGTTAAATTTATTTTTTATTATTAATTTTTATTGAATAGTATTAAACTATACCCTAACCAATGAACCATAGTCGGAAAGTGATAATTAATAAAAAAATATTAAGAATTTAATATATATCTACATGGCATGCCACATCATTCGTGGACGCATTAACCCCACCCGTCGCGGGCGGGTGAGCATTTTTGTATATATATATATATACACTAACACTAATGTATAAGTCGTCGAGGATCCACGAAAAATTATTTTATATTATAATTTATAAATATAAATTTTAAAATATTATATATTGATGAATTATAAAAAAAAATATTATTAAAAATGAAATAATTTGTTTAAAAATAATATAAATTGATATATTATAAGAAGTAAATATTATTTAACGTAATTTATCGTATATAAAATGTATTGGTAAAAAAATCGCATGACATATGTTTTTATTATATTAACATGATTGTAAATTTATGCTACATGAAAAATTATATCAGTTGCAAAATATAATTGTTACGTGCAGATCCCATGTAAAATTTATTGGTATATAATCACTTGATGCCATAATTATTTTTTTTTTAAATCGACTCTGTATTTGTTAGATAAAATCAATTAGTTAACCAAATCAAATAAATATTTTTTATTCGAAAAAATATTTATTTAATCATCAAATAATTAATGTTATATGTATAAAAACTTATCTTGTTGATGAGTCAAAATTAGGCATGACAATCAAGTAAGACATGCATGGATATAGTGGTTATCCATATTGATAAACACTATCATTTTAGTTTGTGTATATTAATATGGATAATTATTATTCTTATCTGCAAAAATATACGAGATATACCTGTAAAATATTAGCGAACATGTATGTTAAGTACCTTCTCACCCATCTAATATCAATTATATTTTTATATTTTTTTTCTATAAATTATATGTATATTATTGTCTAAAATTATATATTGATAAAGTATATATGAATTTATAATTTTAATCGATAAGAAATTTAATATTAATGAAATAATTTTTTAGTAAAAATATTATACTATATTTTATTTATTGAATTATATGAATTGGTAAATATTTTAGATTTTAGATTTTATTCGATGGATTATGTGTGTTAGTGGATAGATATATTATTTAATTTTGTAATAAAAATATTAATGAAATACTTATTAAATAAAAATCAAATCATATATTTAATTATAAATATTATAGATTCTATCTAAATTATTGAATTATATTTATTGTAATGTTGACTGAATAATTAATTAAATAAGATTACAATGATGATTTATTACTATATAAAATATAATTAAACCATATTAATAAAATTACCATGTATAATATATTAATTTTTGTTGGAAAAATTATGAATTTGCCACGTCAGTCTTGAATTAAGGAGAGAGTTTCAATCCGTAGTTCTTTAATAGATTATATAGATATATATAATTTTATAATGAGTATTATTTCTAAAACATTTTCATACACTTTTTTGTTACGTTAATTTTAATTTACGCGCCTAACATTTTGCTTAATTATTTTGTTTATTGTCTCAATAAACAATAAAAACAACAAAAAATTGAATAATTCCTGATTAATTCCACTCTTCTTTTTTCTTCTTTTTTATTGTCCCATCCTCCAATTAGATGTAATATCTCATCTGCTATGGATCGGACTACAATAACACATGAATACTGCATTACTCTTTGTCATATAATCATATACGAAAATATTCACTCGGGGGCGGGATCAACACGTACTCCCTCTATCCCAGCTCAAAAGCCGTAAGTTTATTCTGATGAGTGTATTATAATAATGAAATGGGGCTTTTGAATTGAGACCGAGGTAGTATAAGATTATATTGCCTTATAATGTTATTCTTATTTTTTTTTCTAATTTTCTTTTTGTCTAAACAAAAGTGTGGCTCTGGAAAAGCCTAATGGGCCATAATGGGCCTTCGAGACTTGGGCCATAATGTTCATTCTTGCATCGAACTAAGCTCTTTCAGAATACCCATTACATGCACTTTCTCAATAGATATTCTCAAGGTTTAAAATTTAAAACATAGATCGGGCTGATAGCAAATAATAAAGTAGAGAGAGACTCATCCATAACATAACCTCACGGTGGCCATTAGATTAGATGCAGTTGAATGGAATGAGGTAAAATGAAAAAGGTGACCTGAAGTTAATTTTTGGCCATTAGAATAACCAACCATAAAGAAACAACAATGACCATTTTAAGATGTTAGGATTTCATAATCCAAAGCTAAAATCTATAGAAAAATATATAAGAAGAAGAAGAAGGGGATACTAGAAGAGAGAATTTATTATAGATGGTATATAAAACCATACATGAGTTTACACTAATCTCTCTTATTTATAGACCATGGAAAGCTTGCTGCATAGATCCTTCAACTAAGTTCTAGTTCTAGATACATCTAGATTACTAAGCTAACAAAACTAATAACAACTCCAACAAACTCAAACGGCTATATGGTTGTATTAACCGTATTTATTCTCTAATAATTCTCTAATATAAGACCCTTATTTTCTCAGGTGCTGCTTGTTTTCGCCTTAGTACCTGTAGTTCGGGGGCTTGTAAGGACCCTCAACTGCTACGCTAATGTAATCCGCCTGCTCCTTGCTCAGCTTTGTCAGCTTTGCCCCAAGCTTCCCAAGATGAAGAGCCGCCACTTTCTCATCGAGGTGCTTAGGCAACACATACACCTTCCTCTCGTACTTGCCACTGTTCCTCTCATTCCACAGTTCAAGCTGCGCGATAACCTGGTTGGTGAAAGAGCACGACATCACAAAGCTAGGATGCCCTGTGGCGCATCCCAAGTTCATGAGACGGCCCTCAGCAAGCACGATGATTCCAGTGTTTGTCTCCGGGAAGATCCACCTGTCGGTTTGGGGCTTGATGGTGACCCTCTTCACACCAGGGTAGGTCTCAAGACCATGCATGTCGATCTCATTGTCGAAGTGGCCGATGTTGCAGACAATGGCATTGTTCTTCATCTTCAACATGTGGCTGGGCATGATGATGTCCCTGTTGCCTGTGGTGGTAACAAAGATATCGGCATAAGAGACTGCGTCCTCGATGGTCAGAACTTGGTAGCCTTCCATGAGGCCTTGGAGAGCACAGATGGGATCGATCTCGGTCACAATCACACGGGCACCAGCTTGTTTCAATGCAGCAGCACAGCCCTTCCCCACCTCTCCAAAACCGCACACAACTCCGACCTTTCCAGCAATCATAACGTCGGTGGCCCTCATGAGTCCATCAGGCAGTGAGTGGCGGCATCCGTAGAGGTTGTCGAACTGATTAAAGCAGAATCAAACATGATAATCAGAGTCATGACAAAGTACAAATTTGAATACAGAATTTTCTTGGCTAAATCTTGATATTGTCATTTGAAGTTGAATCGAGACAATCTTATGGGTTCATTTGGAACATGAGTGAAGTTATCAAAATTTAAACAGAAATCCTCAACTCGAGGCAGATAAATGTTTGATTTTTCAGATGGTACACTTATAAGGGATTTCAATAATGGATATAACATGCTAGCATGAATGAATCACAAATAATAACATTATAGGAGATTCCTCTATTAAGTTACCAGTTGAAAACAGAATCTTTACATATAAGGAGACACGTTGAATCAGCGTTGACACTTAATAAACCAGTACTTGTAGTAGTAATGAATGGGATAATATCAAAAACTTAACATTCACATCCGAATAGATCGTGAATAGTATGGCAAAAATCAAATAATATTTAGCAAACCAGACAAGGAGAATCCTTAGTAAAGACAATCCCAATCAAAGGAAACAAATATCAATAAGAAATCGTAGACATATTTACGAACAAATAAATATTCCATTTCAAAAAAAGATGAAAAATTGAATACCTTGCTCTTGGTGACGGAATCATTAACATTGATAGCAGGGAAAAGCAGAGTGTCATTGGCCTGCATCTGGTACAACCTCTTCACACCAGTGGTGGTCTCCTCAGAAACACCAACCAATCTCTCATTCATCTTCCGGTACTTAGTCGGATCTCCCTTCAGCCCATCTCTGATCAAAGTCAGCACAATCTGAAACTCTGCATTGTCCGTGGAGCTCGGATCCGGCACCTTCCCCGTCGTCTCGTATTCAATCTCCGCCTTCACGCCCTCGTGAATCAGCAACGTCGTGTCACCGCCGTCGTCCACGATCAAATCGGGCCCACCACCGGGGCCCCAGTCGAGAGCCCGCTCGGTGCACCACCAGTACTCCTGCAGGGTCTCTCCCTTCCACGCGAACACAGCGGCGCTGTCGCGTGCGATGGCTGCGGCGGCGTGGTCCTGTGTGGAGAAGATGTTGCAAGAGCACCATCTGACCTCGGCTCCGAGAGCGGTGAGGGTTTCGATCAGGACGGTGGTTTGAATGGTCATATGAAGGCTGCCTGTAATCCTAGCACCCTTCAAGGGCTGGGAAGGCCCGAACTCGGAGCGGCAGGACATGAGGCCCGGCATCTCGACCTCAGCGAGCTCGATTTCAAGGCGGCCAAAGTCGGCCTGGGACATGTCCTTGACCTTGTACTCGCGGCCGGAGCTGGTCTTCTCGATTTGGAGCGCCATGGTTAGCCAGGAGTTGCAGAGACTTAAGATTTGAGAAGCGGGGTTTTAGATGTGGGCGAGTGATATCGACGAAGAAGGACATATAAATAGATATTCTCGGTCCAAAATTGCAGTTTTGGTACTTCTGCTTATTCTAATTTTCTCCGCGTACCTTTTTTGTCCTTTTCCCTAAAAGAATTGGAACATTAAACTATAAATTTAGTGGCAACTCATTACTCGATACTCGTTAGTCAAGCTCCACTACTTTTACTTTATATATTTATTTATTTATTTTGAGTGAAAAATGAAAATTGGTATCGCTCTTGCTAAATATCTTGAGCAAATCTTCAAGTCATCATGACTTTATTTGGCCTCAATTTCACCTTTCCACAAGTAATATTGCAATACGTCTCAGATTAGTAGAGTTAATTGATTTATAGTAGTATATTTAATTTATCGAATAATATGCACAAATAAGATCCAAAAATACATTTTCTTATGTGTTGGTGGGATTTGGTGCAGAGTCCAAAGCGAATAGGAGGAGATGACCACTATAATATTTCACATGGCCCTCCCCTCCCCTCCCCTCCCTACATCTTTTAATATTAAGTGCTATTCCCTCCATCCACGAAAAAATTTCCTAATTTGTCATTTTCGTCCATCCACAAAATATCTTCTTAATTTAATTTTTCATTTATGGAAAGTGGACCCACCACACTCTCTACACACAATTCAATTTAATATAATACATTAAGTGGGACCCAACATCCACTAACTACACACAACACAATTTAAAACACTATATTAAGTGGGACCCAAACTCCACTAATTACATATCATTAAAATCAAAAGCACTACATAAAAACCCGCACCGGGTCAAACTAAGATATTTTTTCATGTACGGAGGGAGTATTAAATTGTTAATCATTTTATTTATTCATATTATCGATCTCACATTTGAATTCGGATCGATTACTAGTTACCACCCGAAATCTGATACTCAAAGAGACATCCTCCTATTCACGAATCACGATATTGGATCCTTGATATTTTAAAGTTATTAATGTACTTTGCTTTTTGTAAAACTTAATTGTTAGAACTTAAGGGTGAGCCTCTTAGCTTTCTTGAATGACAAACTTTACTGTGAATGCTCAAGTTTTAATAACAATGGTTTTCAACCGTCTCATAAATTCCAAGCAGCCCTAGATACTAAACTCATAAGTCATGGACTCCTCTCCGTCTCAATAAATATGACATAATTTATATTTATCTAAACGTATTAAAATAATAAAAAAATGTCAAATTTATTAGGATAAGGTCTGAAAATTTTATAATAAATTGAGTTAGGTCACTAGTATAGATTCCTATCCACGATTGTGCTGGTTATTACCATCTCCCAACCATGACATAATTGGGAAATATTTCACTTATCATTGTTTTTAACGCCTTTTAAAGAAATCAAATGAATATTACCTTACCCGGGGAGTTGGTAATGTTAATCTTGATTCTTAGACATCAAAGTCTGAAAAATGAATTAATTAATTTGTGATTAAGATGTAGTCAGAATTGCAATAAGTACTTATGCACCAACTCAAATTAAATTACGAGAAAACCCTCCCACCCACCACAAGGGCATAATAGTCCAAACACCAACACAACTACCACAGTATTATAAATAAGCTCCAACTTTAACTTCCAAATCTCGCACTCTCCAACTTCGCATCGTCACTCGCCTCCTAATTCTCCACCGCCACCGCCGAAATGGATGCCGTATCAGAATGGGGCAACACCCCTCTCGCCTCCGTGGACCCCGAGATCCACGACCTCATCGAAAAGGAGAAGCGCCGCCAGTGCCGCGGGATCGAGCTCATCGCCTCCGAGAACTTCACCTCCTTCGCCGTGATCGAAGCCCTCGGCAGCGCACTCACCAACAAGTACTCGGAGGGGATGCCAGGAAACCGCTACTACGGCGGGAACGAATACATCGACCAGATCGAGAACCTCACACGCTCACGCGCCCTCCAGGCCTACCGCCTTGACCCCACCGGATGGGGAGTTAATGTCCAGCCCTACAGCGGTTCCCCAGCGAACTTCGCTGCCTACACGGCAGTGCTCAACCCGCACGACCGAATCATGGGCCTCGATTTGCCATCTGGAGGCCACCTGACGCACGGCTACTACACATCCGGCGGGAAGAAGATCAGCGCGACTTCGATCTACTTCGAGAGCTTGCCCTATAAAGTTGATTCGAAGACTGGGTACATCGATTACGATAAGTTGGAGGAGAAGGCACTGGATTTCAGGCCCAAGTTGATTATTTGCGGAGGGAGTGCTTATCCCAGGGATTGGGATTACAAGAGATTCAGGGCGGTCGCCGATAAGTGCGGGGCGCTTCTGCTCTGTGATATGGCGCATATTAGTGGTCTTGTTGCTGCTGAGGTTCGTAAATTTTAGATCTTGAATTGATTTTAGTATTTGCACTTACGCTCAGAACTCAGAAGTTTGTCTTTTAACTTGCTTCGCAAACTCACATACGTTTAGTTAGTGGAAATGGAGTCGTAGATCTGCGCATTTTCGATGGTACTTATGCTGCATGTATGCTTTGATCTAGACAAAATACTAAATATTTATGGTGTTAAACGTGGTCTTGCAATCCAAGATCTGCATGTTATATCAGTCGTATTCTATATTTTTGTGATTGTGCCAATGCGTCTCCGTAAATTTGTTGATTCTCATAGTGATGGCTCCTGCTTATAGGAAGCGGCTAATCCGTTTGAGTACTGCGACATTGTGACGACGACTACCCACAAGAGTCTAAGAGGTCCTCGGGCTGGCATGATATTCTACAGGAAGGGTCCGAAGCCACCAAAGAAGGGACAGCCCGAGGGTGCTGTTTATGACTTTGAGGATAAGATCAACTTCGCTGTCTTCCCTTCTCTTCAGGGAGGTCCTCATAACCACCAGATCGGTGCTCTTGCAGTGGCTCTCAAACAGGCCATGACTCCTGGTTTCAAGGCATATGCTAAGCAAGTGAAGGCGAATGCCGTTGCACTTGGCAATTATTTGATGAGCAAGGGGTACAATCTTGTCACCGGTGGAACCGAAAATCACTTGGTTCTGTGGGATCTTCGACCTCTTGGACTGACTGGTATGGGATCTGCATCTGATTAACTTTTTGGCAGAAATACTTTTTGAGCCTGCAGTGTTTGTTGATACTTGCATCTGCATCAATTCTGCAGGAAACAAAGTTGAGAAACTCTGTGATCTGTGCAACATTACTGTTAACAAGAATGCTGTCTTTGGTGACAGTAGTGCCTTGGCTCCTGGAGGAGTTCGCATTGGTATGGATCAATGCTTCTTTCTCGATTCATATTTGAGATTTTTTAGAAAAAAATATATAATGAAGAGTCCGTGGTGTAATTTTGCATTATTCAATCAGTACATTTTATCATAGTAGCTTAGTTCCAAGGATTTCCAATTAGTATGTGGAAGAAAATGGCATTTGCAATGAGGAATATGCTGGTATTTATATTATATTTTGGATAACGGGGGTTTGTATATGGATATGCAACTACCACTTCATTTTATATGAAGATTAGAAGATTTATCCTCTGGCTTGCCCTCCTATACTTGTATCTCATCTGTTACCAATGAGTGAGTTTTCTCTGTACTGCAGGAGCTCCTGCCATGACATCCAGAGGGTTGGTCGAGAAAGACTTTGAGCAGATTGCCGAGTTCCTCCACATTGCTGTTACCATTACCTTGAAGATCCAGAAGGAGCATGGTAAGCTACTGAAGGACTTCAACAAGGGCCTAGTCAACAACAAAGACATTGAAGAGCTCAAGGCTGATGTTGAAAAATTCTCCTCCTCATTCGATATGCCCGGCTTCCTCATGTCAGATATGAAGTACCAATGATTCACAATCCTCCTATTTTAAGGTTTCCCTGTTATTTGTTTTATGTATCTTGCCTTCGAGTTTAACTATTGTTTGAATTACTTATCTTCCCTTTGAGTCGACCATCAAATTTACAGGAAATATATTTGTGTGTACCCATTCCCCACTGCTTTTGGTTTTCAAGCTCATCAAATTTCCTTCTACTGCCTAGGAGGTGTGCAAAAAATGATAAAAAACCGAAAACTTAAAACCGAACCGAAACATATTATTTAATATTACTTATTAAATAATTATTTAATTAGTATTACTTATTAAATATATAAATATATATTAAATATATTTTTAATAATTATTTATTCAATATTTCCAGTTTCGGTTATTTTGGTTTTTAACCGAAACCGAACCGAAATTTTTAGTTTTGATTTTTTTTTTTTGTTCAAGGTTATTTTAGTTCGGTTTTCATTATTTTTTCGGTTTGGTAACTAAATCAAACCACGCTCGCCCTTAAACTTGTATGATTATAGTCCATCGAAATTACAGGAAACATATTGACTTTATCATTACGATTATATAATATTTGTTTACTAATCATTTTTCCCGTTCATTCTTTAAGATAATGTGATTTAGCATCTTTAGCCACACCTTATCCGAAAGGATCTTTATACCCATCCATTCGTATTTGAAATAAATTTGCTTCTTAAATAAATATTCCGTTACAAAATTCTAAACCATCCATTTAAGGAAATTGCATGTAATTTTAGAAAAAAATAAGCACAAACTATCTCTCTGAATCTGAAAAAAATAATTGAATTGGCTTCAGAAAAAGCGAAACTTTGATCGATGCAACGCAAGCTTGAAAGTAATAAAGCAGTGCAACTTGTTTTAGTAACAGTGCTAATAATAACAGAGCAAGCAATATGTAAACTAATAACTATCGCTAGAGCCTCTGTTGCCGCCACCATAAAGCCACAACCTTATTCACTTCATCCAAAAATAAGAAATAATGGATTGGTTAATATTCAATTTGACTAACCAGATTCGACTTCACCAAAGCTAGCAAAAGCCTCTTTGAGGGACTGGTCATCAGTTCCATTAGAGAGTCCTATCAAAGGGAAGAACATAAAGTAAGTTATATCATAAAGCAAACAATGCACGCAATCAAAGATATAAATATGATTTTTAAGAAAGAAAACCTCCAATGAAAAGCTTGGTGGTCATGCAGCGGATAGCATTAAACATCGAGGATTGCCATTAGGGGAAGAAATGCTATGCCTTAACATGGTTCCAACTTTGTCGAAAGCAGCCATTAGAAGCTGAAGGGGAACTATAGAGTCAAATATCTCGATGTAATAGAAAACATCAACAGCTTCATTTCAACACACCAAAATGCCATAACAATTCAATTGCTTCAACCTAATCACATGTTTTAATCAGATGTTATTCAAAAGTATTCTAGATAAACTACTTCAGCACCATTTTCTAAAAAAACATGAATCAATATAGAAATCACAACAAATCGTATATTATATGACAAACAAAGCACTGATCATATTTTCCATCGAGATCCAATATAAACTATATATATTTTCCCTCTTTTCACGTTGTGCACCGTGAACACAGTAAAGAGCATCCGGTGAAAATTACATTTTCCAAACATAAGATTATCACAGCAGACTGCTCAAGACACGATAATAAGAAATAGGACCTTGGATGAGAAAACATCACAGAGGTATCAAATAAACATAAGAGAAGCAACCCACTTCCAGAGCAAGAAAAAGTAATTTACTTTCAGGAAAACAAACAAACAATTTCATTACAACCTTCAATTGAAAACCAAGATCTTTGACGCATTCAAGTACAAAACGGAGTAGATTTAACAAAAGATCACAATAAATAAGGTTCATTCGAGGATAAATTAGAAATAATATACCTAGAAAAAAGAACGGTTATAGGGAGAAGGGTTTTAGAGTTGAGGGTTTTAGGAAGAGAGAATTTGGGACTTGGGATCAGCATCTGTATAGGGTTTTACTACATGATGGTGAGCGAGTGTTGTTGCTTAGTAATGAAATTATAAACGAGGGAGCTAACAGACGCACATCTGAATCATTTGCAATGTTCCCGACGTCAAAACTGGCAGATGCACGAAGGGCCTTACTTTTCTCATCAATTTCATCCAACGAGTATGCTGCAAAGAAAATGTGCATCAGTACCAAGTCAAAGTTTCAACAGTTCGCTAGAGAATGGATAAAAGAAGAAACAAAACATCATCAATTATAAGTCAGCCGAAATAAAGATGCGAAAGAGAAATACCATAGGTAGCATAGCCTGCGGTACCAGCAATGCCGGTGAGCGCGGCGGCCACCCCGAACTTAAGAAATCCCCACGAACTTTTCACAGCTTCTGTTTCAGGCGATAGAGGTAGCAGAGCAAGCGGAGGCGGATGCTGATCAGCGATGACCGATGAAGAGATGATCGATTCCTTCGGAGGCTCAGAGGCCAAAGTTGAAGAGAGTCTACGATTTCTCCTAGAGATTGCGCAGAAGGCACGCGATGAAGATCGCAGTAATGCCGACATTATTAATTTGTTGCAGCTCCGATTAGGGTTTTGGTTTCTCAGAGCAGGGACGACGGCGAGGGGTTTTGACTTTTGACCAAAGGGTTTTTCAATATGAAGCTTATTATTGGCTGAAAAGTTGCGCTATTACTATTGACATTATTTATATTGTGACATTTTCTAGGATGTTGACACATCACATTATTAAAATTTTAGATTTAAAATATACATATATTATATACTTTAAATTTTAAATCATCGATTATATGATGCCTCAGCAATAAAACTTTTGAATTAGCCATATGTGAATTTTTATTTTTATTTTTTATACGTGATAAGTCGCTCAAAAAATGGAATTGATATATGTTGTCAAATCACGTGAGGTTTTGTGTTACATTAATACAAGATCATATATTATAATTAATTATTTAAGATTCAAAATATGTATTTATATATATATATATATATTATAAATTTTGAACTATATCCATGTATCACTCATATTATGCAACACTAAATGCTTTCGTGATAAGTCGCTAAGAAAATGCAATCGAGGTTCGGCGATGTAAATTTTCTATTGTCTAATTGTATGATATTTTATGTTATACTAGGTATTGCACCCGTGCTATGCACAGGTTTATAATTTATTTATAAATAATTTATAATATAGATACTTAAAGAAATCAAAAATATTGTAATCCAATTTTATTTGGTGGTTTTAAAACCGTAATCGATAGTACTCTTCTCAATTGTCACTATGCCGGAGACAATTCGGTTACAGTTTCAAAATTTGAGAACAGAATCAACGATTTGATACAATAACTTCGATTTATTTTACCTCATTCAATTTCTTATTTTATAAAGAGTCGTTTTTTATTAATTTATAACAACACATTAAAATTAAAAAATAAAATAATATTACATAACTATTTAAACATATGTGTATATTGATAAAAATTCATAATAAATATATTTGAACTCATTATTATTTGTCGTTATATTTTGTTGTGAAATTCTAATTTTTTTTATATAATAATAAATATTTGACATAATTTTATGTAACAACGAATTAATAGAGCTAGTAAATTAATAGAGCTCCTAAATGGAATGACCATTTGTTTTCCATTATATGTTTCACTATTAAATTTAGTATTTAATTAATATTTATAATAATACATTAAATTAATATTTTTTTAAAAACTATACTCCTTTCGTCCCACTTATTTAAATTCATTTACTTTTCACATTGATATTAATATTTATTTAATAGTGAAACATAGAATGGAATACAAATGGTCATTCCATTTATGAGCTCTATTAATTCGCTGTTACATAAATTATGTCAAATATTTATTATTATATAAAAAATTAGAATTTCACAAATGGTTTTAGTGGCAAGTTGATGCGTCACAACAAAGTTGGTATACAGTGATGATGTTGCAAGCGTTGTCACTAAAGCTTTTAGCAACGGCTTATACAGCTGCGAGCCAACGACGAATAGAAAAACTATCACAATATTTTATAGTGACAATTTTGACACTTATGGTGACAAAAAAATTCGCCACTATAGAATGTTTTTGTTGTAGTGTGAGACCTGACAATTTTATTTTTTGGTAAAAAATGTAAACATGTGTAAGCCAGAAGAAAATCACGTGAGCATTAAAATAATGTTTATTTACAATCACAAAAGCAATAACAATTTAGATTTATTATATGTGAGTCATTAGTTTTCCAATTATGCATGTTTTGTGCCACTTTTTAAATTTTGAACGGATTAGATCAGCTGTATGATAATGTGAAAACAATTAATACACAGGTTGATACTCAGTACTCACTCCTTGAATTAGCAAAGTAATTAATTAAATAAAGTCTTGTAGGGAAACATGCTTAATTTATGCTAATTAGAAGGTGTGACATGGCATCCTAATATCCAGGGTGACCAAATTTATCCTCATGGCTGGCTCGAGCATGCAGAGTACTTTTGCATATCATGCATGCATTTTCCCTCATCTACATATATATATATACACACACATATCAAATTGGTTTACATTCTTAACGACACAAATTAATTTTAACTAATTAAAAATATCTCATAGCTAAGGCGGCGGCGACGGCAACGATGACAACGTTTACTATGGTTATGCTCCTGCAGCTGCAGAAACCAGCAAGGAATTAGCAGTAGTTATAAGATGTTGCTATTGAAAAGAAGGAAAGTGCTAGTAGCTTATAACTCCTCGAGGTCATCTCTTGTCTTAATTTCCATATATACACTTTGCATGGTCATATTCCGTTAGTGTTAATGGATCGAAATTAAATAAATCAACATGCATGTTTTTATATATATATATTGTTTTGGGTTATAACCGATTAGGGTTTCATGTGCAGGAAGAAGGAAAAGGCAATGGCACCATCATGAAATATGCAGTTCCAACAGTACTTTCTCTCCTCGTACTCAAATACCAAACCAACCCAGAGGCCTGGCCTCTTTCGAGATAATGCGGGCCCACGTGGTGCTTCGTGGCTGCCACCTGCTTTTACTGGCTGATGGTGGGAGCCACGAGGCAACGACGGATGGGCACCCGAAAATGGTATAATCGGAAAGTATTTATAAATCGGGCTGCTCTTGTGTTCGGAACTCTGTCTACACTCTCTTTGTTGTCGATGTTTCTACGATACCCTACTTTGATACTACCTCTACTCATTTGGATGCCTCTTTCTTTACTGCTGATGTGGTTAATGTCCAAAATACGAGCCATGGTGGCTAGGGCAAGAGGACTCGAGCAATCACCTATTTTGCCGGTGTAAGTCATGTGAAATAAGGAGTGGTATATTGGTGTAGGGTTTAGAACCCTCTACTTTCACTTTTTTGTTTCATTGTATTTTCATTTTCTTACATTTATGTGTGTGGGTAAAAGTAGACTTTCTTGTAGTGCCTAGCCTCTACTTTCACTTTTTTGTTTCATTGTATTTTCATTTTCTTACTTGAACATAGTTCATCAGCAAATAAAATGTTGTTGGCGTGCATGTATTAGCCTAATGATAGTCAGGTTAATGTGCAAAGCTAAGGTCTCGGATTTAAATCATCCGTGACGCGACCATGTAATTTAATGTTAATATAATCCAATTTTTAAATAAAATATTGTTTTTGTATGTGTACATGTTGGTTTAAGAATATGAAATTAGTATTTAAAGTAATACATTTTGGTTCGAATTATTTTTTGTTCCGGTCTTATAATTTAAATTTAATTATAATGATATATTTAAAATAGGTCTTCGTTGACTTAGAGACGTACAGACATTGGCAATTAGAGAATTTTCTAAAAACTATTGACCAAATCTAAATCTTAATATTTAAGAATATATTTATATAATTGGTAATGACTGACGTAAACATCTAACGTAATTATGACTACGTAAACAAAGTTTTATGTTTGACTCGTTCAATTTCGATGAAATTAAAGCACAAGATTTTGATCACTATGTCAAATTGTCGATCGTCAAGTCGGTTAGTTTGGAAGTGAATGACATTTTTGCCCCTGGAATACGACATTGTATTACCAGGTTGCATTTGATCATTAGGATGAATACTTAATACTATATTTTTAAATTATTTTTCTAATAAACATATCAAGTTAAAATTAGTAAGTACCACCTCCGTCCACGAATGTGGTTAACATTTTGACCCGACACGAGTTTTAATGTATTATTTTGACTTTGTCTAAAAATGTAGTAAGTGGAAAGTAAAAAGTTAGTGGAGTTAGTAAGGGTAAAAGGGTAAAAATGTGTGTCCAAAAAAGGAAACTTTTAAGTGTTAACAACATTGGTGGACGGTCCGAAATAGCAAAACGTTAACGACATTGGTGGACGGAGGGAGTAATAATTTTGTAGATGACATTTTTTCACTACATATAGTGAAATCTAACGTGTTATAAATATTTTTTTATAATAACATGCATATAAAAAAGAATAATTATATCATATACTAACTTAAACTTATGAAGATAACCGATACTAATATAAAAAACAATAGTAAATTAACTTACTTATTTGATTTAATAATTAAAGTATATAAATTCTGAAACGATATTAATCTTACAATACAAACATATAGAATTTTAGCAATGAACATTGAATGTTTTGAAACAATATTAAATTTCATCTGCTTTTATAAAGTTCCTTTCCAATAATTTAATTTCTTTTAACACCGGTAAAAAATGTGATATGGAAACACAACTTCTTTTATTAAAAAAAACCCATTAAATATGTGCCGACTACGGCCCATTTTATATGTGTGTTGCTACGTTACGTGTCTCTAACAATACGTATCAACATTTCTAACTGGGTTTATATGGTTAACAATACGTATCAACATTTCTAACTGGGTTTATATGGTTAGGTAAAATTTGGATCAAAATCGTTAAAACAGTTAAGGTTTTGGAATCATAATCGAATCGTTAAATATTGGATTCGAGTTGGATCTGAATCGTTAATTAAATAAAAATTGGTCCCAGATTGGGAGAATATTCATAGATTTTGATCGCTCTCGGATTCGGTCTGGGTTTATATTCGGGTGTCAACCGGTCCAATATCGGTTAACAAAAAACCCGACGGTCCGGGCAAAAAGCGAAACAAACAAATTTGAAAATAAAAAAATAAAAAATGATCGGACCGGACTAAAACCGAAACCGTAACTAACGGATCGGGTCAGTTCTGCACCGACTATGATTGTGTGTGGACAGGGGCGGATCCAGAAATTGTATTTGGAGTGGGCTAAAAAAATAAAATTTTCAAAACACTATATTTTTTACATACATAAAAATTTTGGGGTGGGCTAATAGTGTATTTAGCCTTAAAAATATACATAGATCCGCCCATGTGTGTGGATGCGCCCATGTATGTGGATGGGCCTTGAACCATAACTGTAGAAGGTGAGGACAGGGAATGTCGTTTTCACGCCCAACGCCGAAGTCCACCCATCTGTATCTGTATGTATCATTATAAAATCACATCCTAAATCCTTTCAACATTTATGAATTATGATGTAATAACACTACCCTGCTTGCTCCCTCCATTTCCACTTCAAAGTATTTAATATTTAATGGAAGCAGCAGAGTATAATGGAAGTAGCAGAGTATTATAGACGAAGAAGGAGAGGAGGAGAAGGAGTTGTGCTTATTCACTATAATGGAAGCAGCAGAGTATTATAGACGAAGAAGGAGAGGAGGAGAAGGAGTTGTGCTTAATTTAAATCCTCGCCTTCGTCCCACAAGGTGATATATATTTATTTCTCCACCTCCAATATCACATATATATAATGAATTAATTTAGATAGGTATTTTGTTTTTGAAAGCAGGAGAAAAAATGCATTAGTAAAGGCAGCAACAACAACAGCAGCAGCAGCAGAAACTATTCCTCTGAAGCAGTTGATGAAATACATGGTTCCCCTCTTACTTGCCCTCCTCATACTCCGGTACGGATCAAAATCCGACGCCCTTTTCCGCCATAATGCGGCGGCGTTGTGGTGCTTCGTGGCATCTAACGCCGTTTACTGGCTCCTTGTGGGAGCCATAACGGGACTAGAACGACGACGACGACGGAGACGGAGACATGATTATATCTATAATATAGTAGTAAGATGGGTTGGTCTTGCATTTGGAGTAGAGTCTTTACTCTCTTTGCTATCCATGTTTCTTCCACAACCTCTCTCACTTTTCAAACTCCTCCTTCCATTACTGCCTCTTGCTCTGCTTTTGCTCTATACTTGCACTCGTGCTCTTATAAACCCGCCACTCCCACAGAATTTACCCCTCTAACTTTTAACTAACTTACCTGCCACTCTTTTCTTTTTAATTTGCAGTATGTAATTAAATATACCGTTCGGCGTTGTGTGTTTACATCCAATATCTGATGTTTAAGTTCTTTTATTTTCTGTTTGGTTATATTCAACTGTTCAGTTCCGCTTCAACACCCAGCCACCTACACATTTGTTAAATTAGTATAAATATATACACATTTTAATTTTTAATATCATTGTGGATTATCTTAAACTTTATACATGTCCCAACCTTTTAATTTCTTTCATAATGTCGACTTGTAAAATTTATAATCTAATACTAATCTTTAATTTTCTTAACAAATCTATTTCTAGGAAAATTGCATCTAACTTAATTAATTATTTTATTAGTTTGGACCCGTACATATTATTACATATTATTGGACTATATAGCAAGGTTTGCCGATGTGGAAAATATGAATGACGTGGCAATAGTTAGTTTTAACTAATTACCGTACCAATCACCTTGAATATATTTATTGGGCCAAGATTTTTAGGAAATATGAGCTTTAATGTAATAGTTAGGTCCATTAAAAGTTAATCGACAAAATTAATTCTTCCAACTTACTACATACTTTTAATTTATTCGCAAATAAATAAATAAATTTATTATTTTATCAGCTGCGATATTTTCTGGATTCAGTCGAAGTTGATATAAGTTTTTAAGTAAACTAGAGTTTGCACCCGTGCGATGCACGAGTTTAATTATTTCTTACGATTTTTTAATATTATTATCACATTAAAAAATAATTATATGATATTTTGGTAATTTCAAACTAAATATATTATAGTGAATGCAATTTGACTTTCATTTTTAATTATTTGTAATTTCAAATTTGTATGTCTAATGAAAATTTTCGTTTAATGGGAGTAAAATTTGCGGGAATATGTATTGGGAGTATGTTTTCACTTTAATTATGAACTTTTGGATTTTTGGAGCATTATTGAACCAAACTCAAAGTTTATTATTTAATTCGTGTAATGTAACATTTATTTATGATTTAAATGTTTGGATAAAATAAGAAACATGGTTGCCACTAAAATTAATGTTTATTACAAAATTACCATTGAAATCAATTTTCAATTGATTTGAAATTGATTGCTTGGTGTTTTATATATATATAGATTGGTTCCTGCGCATAGAGTTCCCATTGCTCCAGTGGTTTGTACGGTTTTACCCTTGACCGGTTCCTTTGGAGTTGGACTTGAAAGGGTACTATACAATATATTCATGACCTTACTGTCATTGACTCTTTTTTAAAAAATAATATATTTAACATATAAAAAATTATTTTCTTAAATTCATGTCCATAAGTAACATGTGATGAATAATGAGCGGAATTAAGTATACTTCACTTTCAATATAATTATACCTAGATTAGTGAACTTATTCTTTTACATGTTCATTTTGCATGTAGTGAGTAGTTTAAATTGTACTCCCTTACGTTTGTTTTTGGGCACGAGATTTAAGGAGAATTGAAAAAGAGTATAAATGGTAATAGAAATATATATTATTTAAAGTTGTTTTAAAAAAATGTAATGCTTATGTTGAACAATTAAAAAAATTAAACGTAACACATAGATTGAGACGGAAAGAGTACTCGCTCCGTCCAATTAGAGTTGACCATATTTGAACAAAATTGTGAATGTTAGTGTTTTATTAGTTATTAGGGCCAACTTTAATGGGATAGAAAGAATATTTTTTTAGTCTTTTAGATTTTGATTACATAATTTTAAACTCATTTTGATTTTTCAATTTGAGGTTTCTTGCAGTATTGTCACAAGTTTGCAGTTTGCCAAAATCAGTATGATAAGTTGTTATACAATGAAACGAGTTACAAGAAAGCAATCCCAACTAAAATTGCACCATCTCTAGTCTATGTGGTTTACAAATTACTTACACGTCAATATTAGTCGATAAAATTGGATATCGCCTAAGATCTTATTTCACCGAACTGCAGCATTTATGGGAAAATTACAAAGAAATCTAAATTGATGCATTTGAAAACAACTTCTAAAATTAGGTGAATGTTCATGTATTTATTTACCTGTTAATTATATACCTAACATTTTACATGGTTTGACTACACACCACTATAAAGTTCGTTTTTTTTGTGAGTTTTCGTTTTTTAGGGGCTACAAAAAATTCCATTACAAATCAAAAATATTAAACTAGTGTGTTATTAATGATCCCAAATATAATTATCCTTAACGGTAGGGTAGGTGTGCATCGATCGGTTGGTTCAACCGACTTATCAAATTTTTTTGAACCGAAAATTGAACGAAACATACAAAAATATAAATCGAATTGAAAATAGATCGATCAATTTTGATTTGGTTCAATTTTGAACCAAATAATATATTTTTTTTTATTTTCTAACTTATAAATAATTTATATGATCCATATTTAAAAATATATAAATTTTTTATTTCTTATTTTATAAATCTAAAATATATTATATAATTATATATATATTTACCAAAATACAATTCTAATTGTACAATATTTATATTAATTATATATTTTTAATATTTATCTATATTTCGGTTAGTTCACTTGCTGACCGAACCAAAAAATATAAACCACAAATCGAATCGAAACCTATCAACTCTTAAAATTCAAAAACCAAACTACAAATCGAATTAAAGAAATCAAATCAAAACCTATCAATTCGATCGATTTTCTTAATTCGGTTCGATTGATGCACACTCTTGATGGTAGGATTGAGGGTGCAACAATGGTTGTTTGGTGGACGCGCACACACATGCACATGCCCTCACATATGGATGTCTTTCTCTCACTACTCTCTCTCCAAGTATATTATACTCCCTCTATTCTAATAAGTATGATACAAAAGTTTTATACATGATTATTAAAAAGAGTGTAGAAAGTAGGGTGGATAACTTTTATTATTTTAGAATTGTGTAAGTTTAATGGACGTTTAAATAAGAGAATTGTGTCAAGTTTGAAATGAGGGAGTAAGTAGTAATAATTAAATGTGTAATTAATTGATTAAATAAATTATGCTCCATGTTCATATGTTCTTCTCATTTCACACGCAGCACAGACCAGCCTGCACAAGCACAACCCTCTGCATACACACACACCTTCCTTGTGCTCTTTTCGCAGTACATCCTCATACAAAGATGAACTGTTAGCTTCATTATGATTTTCCAGGAACTTAACGAATGAAAGTTGAGATCTTGACGCATTTCTGCAATTGCTCCTACTTCTGTTGCGGCCGAACCTGCAAATCAATTTGACCTCGATTATAATACGACGATTCTGTGAGGTGCTTGTTGAGCTGTATTTCCCTACTTTTGGTTTCGATTTTCCAGAGCTAAAGGAACTCCATTGCAAATTATCGAATCGGTTCGTTGGGAAGCATTTCATCTGCTCGTCTCAAGCTGAAAAGTGTTGGATTCTCGCCTCTTTGTTCGGTTGATCCGAAAAAATTCTTCTTGATCAAGTTACCTGGCTCAAATGATTTCTTTGTACACGGGAATTTTGGAGTGTCTTTGGTGTTAGACATTGGTTCTTCGAGGGCCTACTTTCTAGGGTTTTTTATTTGATCAAACTGCTGAGAGCTCAAATTCGCAAATTCTAAAATTTGGTCATTTAATTGGCGATTCAAAGCGATTCTGAGCACTTTACTGACGAGATCACTCTGGAGTTTGGGAATTGATGAGAGTTGGTTTTGATTGCACTAACATCAAGAATCAGTTTTCAGTTCAGGCGTAGTATGCCAGTGTGTTCATTGTTCCAAAAAGGTTATGGAGGAAGATTGTTCTCACGGATAGAGTTACAAGATCAGGTGAAAAAAATAAAAATTATAAATTTTCTTACTAAACTGCCATAACATGATACATTAGCGGATTGCCTTCCTTTCTCAGTTAACAGTGTTCTGCAGAAGTTTTTGCAGATTCTCTTTGTCAGCAGTATTTATGGTGGATTACCAAGAACTGCGTCAACTAAGTTTCTATTGCTCCTGAATTAGCCGGGATTTTAGTTGTGTGTTCGTTTATGTTAGAGAAGTGTCTCCGTGTTGAAGCTGGAGTGAGATTTCAAAGACATTTGGACTGCAGCTGTGAGCCTGAGCTAGATTTACCTGGTTAGGTATTTTTGGATCGGTTTAAAAGAGAAGTTACATGGAAGATCTGTAAGCTATAAATTAATGTGGGGACATGGTGTATGGACAGAAATTTAATCGCTGGTCTGTTTCCATATTGGATTACAGCTACACGTGGGAAGTAATTCAAGAACTTAATTTTCTTGGTTGTGGGAATATATCCAATGTCTCGCTGCTTTCCATTTCCGCCACCAGGATATGAAAGAAAGCATCGACCAGAAGATTTGGCTCTGTTTAAAGAGGTTTCTACATTTATCTTATTTGTTATTTTCTTATCATACTTGGTTCTGGAGTTTATCTACCTTCATATACGTGTTGGATGTAACGCATACATAATTATAGGTTTCTTCTTTATTGTGCCCATCAATGACCTGTACCCCATCTATATTAACATGCTCACTAGGTAAAGTCTAGTGTATGTTTCGTACAGAGTTTGTATCTCTCCGGTTTAATTTGTTTGTCTAGTAATGCTGCACAGGTACTCCCGATTTTATTTTAATGGTCGTAACATTATATTTATCTAGAGTTTTGGACATGTGTACTGGTATAATAATTTTCTTTATAACATTTTGCTTTGTTACTTCTGTTTTTGTTTGCTGCAATACTATGATGCATGCTAGTTCACTGATCCATGCTTATTTTGTTTTGAATGGTTCTCTCTTGTTTCATTTGATGGTAGGAAAAATTTGTTATCTGTAAACTATCATTATGTTTGATAACGATAATGAGAAAATACGCGCTTTGTGGGTGATGAGGCCTCATAGTGTGGCAGTTGTTCCGACTTAGATGTTTTGTTCCTACTCTTGTGAAGAGTTGCACCATTATCTTGTTGGGATATAGTTCTGTCGGAGCTGATTTATATCCCTTCCCTGCTCCCTATCGAGAAACAGAAGTGAGACAAAAGTCTCTCTAGTGATGATTGTCGCCCTCTCTATTTTTATGCGCATCTCCTTTTTAAAATGCTGAGTTGGATCTCTAGTACATATCAGGAAAGTTTCTTAAATGGAAAAAAATGTATCTTGGTCCTGGTCTGGGAGAAGGTGCATGATTGTCTCAGGATACATGTATATAGCAACCTCTGCTTGCCGTGATATATGATTTCTTGAATCATGATTTTGTGCTTACCTCCATCAGAAGCTATCTTTTCACATAATTCTGCCATAATACATTGCGACTTACCCCAGCTTTGAAAATATGCATGTTATTTGGTTTCAGACCAAGCACAAAGAGTACAAAGAAAAAAAGGAGAAAAAGGATAAGGACTGGAAGAAAGACAAGAAAAAGAAGGAGAAGGATGGAAGTGAGAAACACAAGAAAGACCGGAAAGAGAAGCACAAGGACAGAAAAAACAAACACAGGGATAAGAAAAGGAATAAAGAGGATCGCGGCAAAGATAAAGATAAAAGTAGCATCTCGGAAGAATCAACTGTTGCTAGGAGACTTGAGGAAAGAAATGGAGAGAAGCTCCATCTTGAAGGCCACAACAAATATAGCAATCTTGATGATGAAGGGAAATCTCTTACTGTTTTCCACTGTCAAAATGGACAGAAGCCTTCTCAGAGCATCTTGCCTTCCCAGGAAATCGTGGAACCAAGATTCATGCAGGAACAGGACAGGCAGATCGGAGTTGAAGAGAAGGGTGGAGGGAGCCAGTTTCTTCAGAGAGCCAATGTGGGCAAAAGCGATCAAGGGGAAGTAACTGGAACTGTTCTCCTGAAACCTTCATTAGAACCGGTCGAAGATACAAATAATGATGGGTTTAAGAGCTTCTATATTAAGAAACTTGAGTTGCCAAGACTCAATGGCGAGTTCATTGGAAAGGTGACTGTCCAAAACCTTACTCAAGTGGCCAAAAATGAAAAGGAAGGGATTCCTAGGGCATTGAAAGAACAAAATGACTCGAGGTTGGAGGGTAAAGATAAGTATAAAGAAACATGGGGTAATAGTCGGGGAGAGAAACATAAAGATAGAGATAAGAGAAGCCATGGAAAGAGCAAACACAAGGAAAAGGAGAAGAAGAAGAAGGGGGAGAAGGCTGATGCAAACATCAAAAATGTGAAAAGTGAATCCATACCCGATGGAAAAAATGATCTTGCTGGAGCTACTTTTAAAAGTGTAAATTTGCTGAAGGATGTTGCTGGTACTGCTATTAATGAAGGGAGTATCAAGAAGCGGAAAGATATGGATACTAATGGTTTTCTTCATGGTGAGTTCTTTAAGTTAATGCTTTCTTCGAAATCAAGCATCTTCTCTACATGCTTATTTCATATTTTAGGAAATGAAAATAAGGAGTAGTTTGTTTGGGTTTCGGGCACGCATGTGTCGTATGTGCATGCAAATTTAACTACAATTCATCATTGTTAGAACTTAACGTTGCTTAATTTACAGAGAATGAAATCAGGCCTAACAAAGTTCATAGACCTGCTCTCCATCACTCAACAGAGAACGGAAGGAAACTTGAAGCATCAAGTAAATCCTCTTCTGGAAAGCATTATGTTCCAAACAACCTTTGGTTGGATCACAATGGCATAAAAGAAGCCAAGAAACCAACTCCATCTAGTGTACCTCCAAAGACGCCACATCACGATCTCGGCAATGTAGACGAGGCACTGAAAAAGCATAAGATGAAGGACCACTCTGCTGAAGCATCAAAGAGGCCTCCCCATCCCGATCTCAAGTATCTGAGTCAGATATTAACAGTTCCCACGGTGGGTGACTGGTCCGAGGATGATGACCAAGAATGGTTATTAAGCAAGAAACATCCTCCAAGATATCCCAACTTAGAATCAGTTGGGCTCAAGGAGGAGCTGCAAGTATGGTCTGAAGCTGTACATATCGAAACAGCTGATATCTGTGCTCTGCCATATGTGATTCCTTACTGATCCTTGTTCATTAAGTCCTGGCTGAAGAGAAAGTCAGCCATTGTCGACCTCCCTAAGCATCTTGCTCTTGATTTGACTTGGTACGGTCTATTTGCTTACCTTTCTACCCCCAAGACTCAAGTAATTGCTCTTTTGATCTGACTTATTTTCATATTACAGGTACGAGGTGACGTAGTATGCCCTGATGGAGGTAGGGGTTGCATATGATCGGATAGAAACAAATGTTCACGTTCGGCAAAAATTGTTTTTGTAGTGTAGAGGTGACTCGACTAGGCGCCCGTCCATTCTGATTCGAGTGAGTGCAGATCTAGTTTCATGCCATAACAATTTATATTGGTAGCATACAACACATTTACGGTTAAATGGACTGTGAAGGGGTGTATCAAAAAAGAAAAGGAGATGGATGGAGAGAAAGGGAAGGCGTTCTTCTCCAATTTGGTCTTCACTTTAGAGCCAATATATATATAGCCATTGTTAATAGGAAATGCTGTATCTCTAAGTAGAAGACATAGTGTCTTCCTATTTGAATACTAATGAAAAAACAATTTACTTGAAGAGTGAGTATTACATGTGGATAATTTCAAACGAGTAATTGCTGTGGAGATTTTTCCTTTTTTTTCGTTTATATATTTAGAATACTAATATTATGTTTATGTGTGCTAACCTAGCATTTAAAGGACAATGCTCAAAGTCAAAGGTCTTTAAATTTTATTTACTAAGAAAAAAAAATTATAATTTAAACATAATTATGTATCATCATCTATCAAGTTTCCCATAGAAAATGATATCATTGGTGCGTGGAGAATTCTTTCTGTAAATTTAATGTATTTAACAATAAAATAAATACTAAAAGTCTAGCTATAACAAAAATTAAAGAACATGTAATCTACTGTTCATTGCTTGGTAAACAGAAAAAATGGAAATAAGAAAAATAAAATAAAATAGGAGTATCATTTTTGTCTTTTTGAGTTCCGACCGTAAAATAAAACCATGATTCTGTATTTGCATTTAGAACCCAATTAACAACTAAATTATCTTATCAGTCCCTGGTCTGATGAATATACTCACTTTCCCTCTCCACCGAAAAAAGTTCGCTATACTTTCCCAAAAACTCTCTCCCCTTCTACTTCTACTGCCTGTCGGTTCAACCCCCCACCTCGATTCAGGCCTCACCCTTCCATTGTTCCCATCTCGAATCAAAGGTAAGTTTTTAGTAACTCTCGGTGATTTGGCTGACCACACGCATTTACACGAGTTTTTGTGCACAGAATCATCAAGCAAGCATTTTGTCGTCTCTTTGTGAGGAATTTTGATCTGGGGTCTTGTTATTGGTCGATGATTTTATGGGTTCTTGTTGTCTTTCTATCAAATGAAATTGAGTTGTGTGCTAGTTGTAGTTGGGTGTAGCGGAGTAGAGTGATGACGCCTCAGCCAAGAAGGAAGAAATGGACTGAGGCGGAAGAGAGGACTTTAATAGATAAGTATGGGGGGATGAGTTGTGATGGGACTTTATCTAAGATGAAAACTAGGGAGAAAAAGTACAAGCCAATTGCTTTACATGTGAATTCTGTGCACCATGCCAGAGACCCGGTGTCTTATCCTTGGCAGTGGACTTGGAAGGATGTGTCTACTAAAGTGCAGAACATGAGGCACCAGTATGCCCTAGTTAAGCAGAAGATCAAGAAACCGGAATCTTCGATCAGGGGATCGGGTGAGGATGAGTTCGATTGGATGGAAGGGATTACGCACTGGTCCAACTTTCTTAGGTATAAGGAAGTTTTTGGGGATGTGCCGCTTGTGTTTACACATAATGATGGGGTTGGAGGGGGGAATGATTGTAGTGGAGGGTATGAAGGGGATGGTCAGGACATGGATATTATCCCGTTCGGGCAACTGGGACAGGTGGCAGAAGGAGATTTCGTGGGTGGGATCCATGGGGTTGAAAACGGGGTGATGGATTTGGAGTTTGACTATGATGGGGAGGAGGGGGAGGATAACTATAACGGAGGTAGTAAGAGCGATGCTTGTATGAGGGAAGATGGTGGTGCACGATTTGTCTGTGAAGAAGCTATAGAACCTGCTTCTTCTAATATGAGGAAGAAGAGGAAGGTATTGAAAGGGATGGAAAAGAAAGCATGGGGGTTTCTTTTGAACCAGTTAGGCCACTTGAAGGAGATGGAAACTCGGAGTGAGCAGCGGGAGCTTGAGAGGGAGCGGGAGAGGCAAATAAAGGACCAACTTCAGATGGAGATGGGGAAAGAGCGTGAGAGGAAGTGGGAAGAATTGGAAAAGGATCGAGAAGTTAGGGAGAAAAATAGGGACAAGTTCAGGAGGAAATGGATTCAAGAATGGGAAGGATTGGAGAGGGAGAATGAGGAGCGAGAAAGAAGAAGAAGAGATGAAGAATTAAGGCACCAAATGGAATGGGAAGAGAGGATGAACAGAAGGAGATCAGAATGGAAGAAAAGGACAGACGAGATGTTAAGTCAACACAGAGCTGAAATGGGCCAGATACAGGCGAGGATTATCCACGAGCAACAAAATCTTACGAGTCAGTTGATTGGAATTGTTTCACAGTGGACTGGCCATCCCTCCGCAATTTCTGATCATGCCGGAGCAAATAGCCATTATATGTCACAGATGATGCAGAACATGCACCATGTAAATGGCATGGTTCATGGTGATGCACGGGTCGAGGGAGATAGCCAAGAAGACCAATTCATCGTCGATGGTTAGTGCCTCAACTGAACTGCAGAGTCTCCTTTTATCTGCAGGTCAAAGGAGCTTCAAGTACTGCAAGAATTGCTCAAGTATTAGAGGTTTCTGATTTTCTAAAAGAATCTATACTCCATTTTAGATTTCTGTATGTAGTTCACATTCTTTACTTTTTTGTCCCCTTGAAACTTCCTTGGTACCCCTTGATCTGATTTAGTATAGCATACAATAATTGTTCCTCAAATTGTTTTTGGTTGTACCTAATACCTATGGTTGAATCACAATTGCAAAAAGTTAATTCAAGCTGCACTTGAATCACAACCTCTCTCTCATATTATTTTCTAACTAGCAGAAATGGTCATGTTTGAGTTAACAAAGTACTGATTCCTTTGCATGCTTACACAGTTTGCTTTAGACCCAAAATCATTGCGTCTTTTCACTTTAATCAGCTTGATTTATTAGCTTCTTTTTGGGTTTTGAAACACTTCTCTTTTTTACTTAAGCTTGTGGAAGCCTGCATTTTTAACATGAAAACAAAAAATTGAGAAACAATAGTGTTTGAGGGTTTCTTTTTGGCTTATCAGCTTTCAGATTTGCAAATTTTATTTTAATTTTAAATTTAGTTAATATATATTTGACCTTTTATTTTAGTAGTAATTCTCACTGAGTTTCTGTTAAAACATATGACGCATAACTTTCGCCTGACATGTCATATGTTTTTACAAAGAGTACTAACTGAATTTAAAATTTACTGCTAAAATAAATTTTAAATATATAGAGTACTAACTCAATTTGAAGTTGGCACATAAATTACAAATCTAAAAATAATTAGGATTTTTAGCAAGTATACTTTTTAATTATTAACATTGCGGATATAAAAAATCCCTTTTATATCTGACGCCAGAAGATAATCTTATCTTCAAAGTTATCTTAAATTTTTATTAAAATATTTATTAATTCTCATTTTGTAGAATTTATTAATTAGAATATGATTTAATATTATTCCGTACAAAAAATAAAAATAATGAAAAAATGAAATATATCAACTTATACATTAATAGGTATTATCATATCGATTGATGCACGTTAAGTTGTATCAACCGCAATCAGTTGACCTAACTTCAAAAATAGCTAGAATTAAGCAAATCCCATTAAAAGTAGAATGCCACTTTAAAGGCGATCATTTATTTAAAAGGGAAAGAACTTTGGCTTTAAACACAGTGGGAGCGCACAAAAAGCAATATTTTTAAGTTAAGTGTCCAAACCATTATGGTCGATGATTTCAGTGAGACAAAGGGGTAGTATTTTTGTGTAATTCGATACACATTGCAGATTAAAGTAAAAGTTTTCAATCTGTTGGTATATGCTAAACTAGTCATCCTCACCAAGACATCTTTTCACTTGTTTCATCAACTCAACGGCTCGATTGATTTTGCCAGATCTTGGGCCTTTTGGCTCCACAACTCCTTTACCTGCTCCGAGTATTTTGCCACTACATCACGAGCTGCAGAAAGTTGCTCCTCCGAAATGGAAGACTCCTTTTTGTTTGCAAAAAGAACTTCATTGACATCTTCCTCGATTTTGAGCCGAAATATGTTGCTGAAAACCTGCACATTGTGATCAAGAGACCCAGAACTTGTTAAAAATTATAATAATGCTGAATGGGAAATTACACTATTTTCAATGTCTTCTCTATAAGCGCTCACCTTCTTCAAGCGCGCATACACCACGCCTTTCACAGTGGAAGACCTTGAGACCAAGTTAATGATGAATAAGCCTTGTTCGGAGAGTGATTCTTTGGCGGCTGACATAAAAGATTCCTCAACGAAACTCGCTTCAGGGCAAGTCAAACCAGAACTGCACGAGGATGCCGCATATATCAATGAAAATTGGAACAGCAAACATAATAAAGATGGCACGGCACTTGTTTGAATAGAGGTCAATATTACCTTGTATCAGATGAGTCCACATCAACTACAAGAATGTCAATTTTGGATGACTTTTTCTCTTCTGTGCAGAATAGAAATGATATAAGGTCAATAGCTTCTAGCTAATAACATCTTTATTTTTAATCTTACAATTACTTATGCGATTTTTACCGGATTCAGGATTTGCTATCTCCTTCACAAACTGGATTCCATCGGTCAAATGTACCTGAACACGCACATTCAAACGAAACAAATTTAGAAATCCCTTGCAATAGAACAAACAATAAGCTTTTAAAGGATCTTTCTTATATAACACGTGTGAAATTATTTCATGAAATAGTGCCTTTGTCAGAACAACATGAAATACATGAGAATTGCACATGAACCTGAAGTTGTTCAGAATCTTAAATACGAACATTAATGTTTATATACACTCAATTCCTGTTCTTATAAGAATTAGTGTTACCTTCAAGCGCTCATCTTCCTTGAAACCAAAATATCGTCTAGCAACATCCAAAACCACAGGATCTAACTCCACGACCTATTAATTTGAAAATGTGCATAAGGATGAGATGGCAGAACAATCGGAATACAAAGAATCAGAATTTCATTAAACCTCAATCTGGACAGCAGGTAGGCTTTTCTTCATGAACATGGGAAGTAATCCTGCTCCAAGACCAACAACTACTGTTTTTACCTGGACAAGAGAGAACAGCAACCTTAAGTTTAGCTATTCAATATTTGGAGCTACATGCCAAAAGTTTATTGAGAACTCAAAATTAAAGTGGATCAGACGAGAGAGTAAAACTAGTTTGCTTTCAAGAGAGGGTAGATAGTTCACCAAGTCGCTAGATGTGGTAGCTACATTCAAATACGAAGAGATCAATAGTATTCCCGAAATTATCCCATTGTGATACGGACTTGCTAAGTGGTTGTGAATAATAAGTTCTGTTTCACCACTTGAAGCTGCTCAAAGCAGGACACAGAGGAAACATGGGTTAAAGAATGACAAAATCAGTAGTTGTATAGAGCGTAACTACAGATGCGGAGGAAAATCAGACCCTCACCGCGAGACATAGATAAGCGAGAGCCAGATTTTGTTGATAAAAGTGCTTCAGATTGCACCAGATTCTCGGTTCTTTCAAAAGTAAGACGGCGGTACATATGATCCTTATAAGGATCATTATTCTGAATATTTTCATATATCACATCCTCCACAATAATTGGACCAGTCATGTCAGATATAACCTAGATAACAAAAGGAGCAAAATCAAAAAAAGGGAAACCAGAAATGAAGATACATCAAAGCGAAACAAAAGAACAAAAGAGATTGTAATAAAAAGAAATGGCAGTTATTCAACCTTGTACACAATATCTCGCTTCTTAATCCCATCACCTGCAGCCAAAAACCTGTCAAAAGGAAAAAGAACAAAGCAAAATAAATTACCATTACCTAATACTCAAGTAAATCAAAAGAATAAAATTTGAATATCTGAAGCACATGCGCTTGACTACTTCTGCAAACATGTAAGGAGCAGAACTTTAATGCATGTGAATGGAATAAGTAGTAACCCCTATGAAATACATTACATACATGAATAGGATCCATAACAAAAACAAGTAAAATATGTAAATGTTATGAAACCGAGGAAATTATATCAGTACTCTTTCTTAACTTATATGAAGAAGTAGCCAGCCCCGGGCAGCAAACACTTAAAAAGATATACAACATATTTATCTTGCTTATGACTGAGTTTAATGTAATCATATACTGTACATGATTCTACTCATCCTCATGAATATTTTTTATTAAACAAACTACAAACAATGTTATCCTACATTATTCTCCTTGGTCTCACGTGTGTCCTTATATGTTTGTCAACATCATATATTATATATAGAACTGGTCTTTATCCAGTCTTCTGCCTAACATAGTAACATTATATTACCACATATCTCTAACACCAGCTGAAAATGATATAATAAAACAATCCCTCCAAAAATAAGAAATGATATGGTATGAAATGATAAAAACATGTAAAGGCTAAACAGAATACAGAAACGGTGATGTAGAAATGGGTCCACATATATATACTGCGCATCTAGAAAGAACACAGATACCTAAAACCACTACTCCGATGAAATTTGATGTCGGACATCCTGCTAACAGATAAGTGCAAATTAAATGATACATACGGAATTTGAAGGTCATTGTCATTGTCACCGTATCTCGGAGTCAACTTCTTGACTAAAGGAGAAAGGTCCGCCTAGAATAAGGAAAAACAAAATATAAGATGTTGACAAATTGCAGCAGGAGAACATTATCCTTCTAGTGGAAAATAAGTAAAGATATTAACCTGGATAGACTCCATGGAAAAAATAGAGTTACTGGAATCCAGAAAAACCTAAGGTCATCCAGAAATGTTATTATTAGAAACGAAACGCGACAGATAAAGGACAACATGTAGTCAATTTGTTAGAGACAACATGGGTTACCATTAACAACCTAGCAGCTTTGGCACTTTCAACAATAAGCCACTGCCCTTGTTCTGATGTATAGAGCCAATCATGAGCTCTTAACTGAAATACAAACTTCAGTCATAACCAGCTAAACAAAAATTATGGTGGAAAAGGGACAGGTTCAATTATTTATGACGCAACATAATAGGAAAATAAAAGTTAATAGGTCTACACCTTTTTTGAAATTAAAGTGTTAATCTTACTAAGATGACATGAGAAAAGTTATATGAGTGGAATCAAGTAAAGGTATTTTATGTTGGAACCAGTAGAAGTATTAGGCAGACACACAACATGGAGCTCTGTGTCCTTTAGTCGAAATGAAATAAAAAATGAGATAGATATTTTAAGTTTGATCTCTTAAAACTTAATAGTTGTTGAAACACTCAACAGACAAGATCTTTTATCAATCCTTAAAATGAGGCTCTTTGTTGAGATTTGTTTACACACTCAAAAAGCTTCACAATCGATTTATGTGTATCTTCACATTTTTTAAATAGACAACAAAATAATTCCCAATTATGAGGAAAATGACAGGCATAAATGACAGTAGCACTGTAGCAGCCATATGTTGGGGCACAACAAGTATTTGGGGGGAAAAGAGACTAACTTGGGGAACAATGAAAACGCCATAGTGGTAGACGAAAGGACCAGAGTCTTGCTTAGCATCAAGAAGCATTCCATTATATGAGAAATCAGATACTCCAGGTCCACCTAAAACAACCTTAGTCCTGCGACCAGGTTGAAGAACCATAATGTTTCCCTTTGCCCCAAATTTCAAGTCTTCAATTGAGTATGGTACATCGGAACTGGTGGAGTATTCTATGCGGATCTTTCTTTCTTTTTCAAGTGCTTCATAGAGTTCACGGGCCTAAATCATGTTAAAAAAGAATATATATTTTTTAAATATATATTTCAAGGTCTAACGCATATAAATTTAATTTCCAGTTCTATCAGTAAAGAGCAATAAAGCCCTTAGCTTAGAGAAATTTAGAGCATGAAAATCTAAGATCAAAAAAAAAAAAACCAAAACTAGTTAGAAAATAGATTGGTTGAACTTGAAATCATTATTAAAAGGTATCATGTCCTTTTATTTCTACATCATTCAAGTCAATAGGATTTCAGGATTCCATAATCAGATCAAATTGATTATTTGATTTACCTGATCACCGTGGCTTTCAGCTGAATATTCACCCAAGAACGACGATATATCAGATATAGTAGTAGGAGAATCTTTCTCAGCGACTACAGCAAAGGTCTGCAGTTTTGGAGTTCGAGATTGTGGCTTCTGACCAATAGCATGAAGACTCACTTTCCACCCAAATCGAAATTTAGGGAAAAGAAGATCTGAGGAAAAACAACGAGTAATGAGAAATATGAGACACCAGCATAAGAAAACATGAATGTCAATAATGCCAAGAGGAAGAGAGAATACTGAGCTTGCAACAGAAGAGACAGAGGGGACCATACCTAAGACATGGGATTCTGCTAAGGTGAGACAAATGAATTTTCCCCCAGCTTTTAGAACCCTTTTTACCTGGTTATAAACAAAACAATACATGCATAATCAAATTTTCAAGCCTATGATGCAAATGTCAGATTTAGTATAAATTCTAGTACCTCACTTAAGTAGCTATTGCCTAATCCCGGACCGAGTTTGGGCTCCATCAACGCATCCAGTCCTCCTTTGTCCACAACAGCATCAAAGCTCTCATCTTGAAACTTAAAAACAAATAAAAGTAACATCACGAAAAAAGGACGTATTCTCATCTTGTTGTGCATAAAAAACAAAGACCCGCTTAGAACATCCACTATCGGTTATTTTTAATCCGTTGTAATTAATTTCAATTAGATACCATTTCAAAAGCTACAATCTTTTGTATGAATTTCAAAACTAATTTGAATTAACACCATCTCACTATTTGGATGAATTTCAAGCATAAAAATACCTGCAACTTAGTCATGTCCATAACGCGCCACTTCATCTCCGGCCGATCTCTCACATTCCTCTTTAGCATATCCGTAATCACGACCTTGGAGAAATCCACGTTTGTTATAGTATGGAAGCCGGCATCGTATAAGTGCTCCGAGAGCTTCGAGTTCCCGCACCCTGGCACCAGGATAGTCACATCCTTGGGCTTTCTTGCCTTCAGTTCTGAGGAGGGGGGTAAGAGATTGTCGATGAGTAAGTTGCGGAGCAGCGGCCACTCGGCGTACCATTCGAATGAATCATCACTGCCTCTAATTGTGAAGAATTTGTCCCAATTCTCTTTGAGAGTGAAGTCTCCAAGCGTTTCGAGAATCTCCAACTGATTAGGCTCGCTCCTTCGGTCACCCTCTTCGTTCCTGCGCTGTTGCTTGGTCTTCTTCTTCCCCATTGTTAGTTGCTGTGTATTTGCGCGTGAAATGGAGTGTGTGCTCTAGGTTTTTTCAGGTGCTTGGAGTTTGCAAGTTTAATTGACGTCTCTATTTATACAAATATCATATTTAAAATATCGTATGCTATATTGAGTAGATCAAGCAGCTTTTCATTTTGATCGAATATAAATTTTTAATAATTTATTTTGATTTTAATTATTAATGTATAATAAGTGAATATTGAATTCTACGTACATGTTTAAATTAAAATAATTTAATTATTAATAGATAGTGAGTGAAGATGAAATACATATTTAAATTAAAACGATTTGAAATATAGAAAATTGAAAAATAGTTGTTATCAAATAAAAATGAGAAATAATAAATTACTTTATAACAAACGAATATAATAATAATAAAAATATTTCGTAAAATTAATAGGTATGATTTGATATCACTTAATTTAACAACAAAATAATTGGAGATACCGTAAATTTATGCGCCCATTTTTCAACGATAAAACCATAAATTTGATGTTCTTTAACAAGGAACGTGGAACGTGTAGTATAGTCTCAATCTGGTTGTTATATTATTTAGAATAAGTGTACTATTGTGCGAACTTAAATCTAATTGGAATTAGATTCAAAATTTACGATCTCAACTCTATGTTAGCCCCTCACACGCTAATAAGTAAGACTGAAATTTCAATTTCAATTGAACTTGAACTGAAATTGTCAATTTCAACCGGCTACGCAAGCATGAAATCCCCCGTCCCAGCTCCACCACCACCGCCAACTGGAATGCACCCCCAGCCACAATGGTGTTGAGCCTCTGCCCACTTCCGCCCGTGCATCATCTACTTCCGTCCGCTCCCGATTCTCTTCTCTTGGTATTGTTACGCCATTATTTATAATTTTAATATTTTTGTTCAGTAATAGGAAAAGTTAGTTTCAATCGGTATTAAACGGAATCGAATTGAATATTCAGGGTACTTGATTACCCGATCGGTCCTGGAACAAGTTTGGAAATTTGGTGATTTTCGTTCCAAGTACCCGGAACGAACTGATTCTCACCCCTACTAATAAGCCTAGTGTTTGCCAAAAATGTTTGATTTGATAATTACATAGTACTCCATCAGTTTTTTTAAAAGAAATATCTTTTGTCATTTTAATACGTTTCACACAAACATATACCTTCTATTTTTTGACATTACTCATTCCTATTTTTAATAAATGATGTTTTGAATACTTTTTTCAATCATACCCTTACTTATATCATAAAATTTTGTTTCTATTTCATCACATTCTCAATATATAATGTGTATTAAATTATTTTCACACTTGAATTTACTTTATACGAGGAGCTTTTTTATTATTTTTACATTAAAATAATTAAGGTTATTGAAAGAAAATTAACATTAAATAAGGTTAAAACATCATTTAAAAAAAAAATAGGAGGGAGTACTAATTTTTTTTGTTGGTCTCAGTCTTCACTATCACTCAAATCAACATATTTTAAAATTTAACAACACTTTTTGTGAGTCTTAATCTTTATTATCACTAAGTTAACTACATTTTATTAAAACTCACGTTAGGTCAAATGATACATGTTTTATAAAACATAGTGAGTAATAGAAATAAATATACATCAATACTAATATATAAAAATAGAGAAACAGTTATTTTTTGCGGTTATTGAATCAGTTAAAAAAGATATAATTACAATAATAAAATAAAATATAATTAGTGTACGGTTAAATTGTGTATTAGAAATTCAATTCTTCTTTTTTTCTCAACGGCTTTAATTTTATTTTCGCAAAGACCAAACAGCAGTCCGAACAAACCTCTCGCTCACGCTCTCTGCCCTATGGTATTTTGTTCTGATTCTCGCTTCTTCTTCATGATATTATGCTTTTCTCCACTATTTTCTGATGGATCCATAAATTAAAAAAAGGTTATGCTTTATTTATTTAATGATATGTTTTATCCCATTTGTCCATCTATCTGTTTGTATGTTTTTATATGTATTTTCTTGATCGACAAATTTTCTAGTATACGTAAAGGTAAAAGTTACATTATATATTTAAAAATAAAAGGAAAAAAATGCTCACTCATGTGAACACATGAATTTATGTGAGTACCTTAGAAAATTTATCATGTTATGATGTAGTGCAAATATTTTTTATCTTTCTTTTATTAAAGTGGGTAATATCCATTAGCATTATACATGATAAAAAATGAAAATTAACACATATTCACAAATCAAATTTAAATAGAAAAAAATATACTATAATTTTTTTTATAATAATTATTTCTATCAAGAAATAATTAAGAGGTAAATATGATGCGTGCAAATTTTTACATATAAAATTAAGCATATTTCACATAAAAATTTTATTTATATTTATTCATTCGATAACTTACTCAGTTTCCATTGTAGTTCTGTAAAGTTTGAATTATTTTTTAAGTACTAACACATTTGAAACATGAACTTTTTTTAAATTATAAATTGTGACTTTAACAAACCCTTGTCGTTTGAACTAAATGGAGATCACCAGTTGACATCATTTTTTGATAAGTTCATCATTTATTCACACAATAAACGCAAATAGTGGTGCATGTTTAAGATACATATTTCGTATAATACCCGATATCTGGTAAGATTTGAACAATCGTTCAAATTTTGGGATTTGATTTGGAATTGTATATTCTATAGCTTTATGAGTTTTGGATTATTCAATACATAATTATTTATTTATTTATTAATTTTATAATATTATATTTTAATTTGATATTTAATTTTTTTAATACATGAAATTTCAAAAATATCTAAAAAAATTAAAAAATATGAATTGCTATCTTATTTTTTATCTTACACTTGGATAGAAATTATAAACTCGGTTAAATACTCTCTGAAACAAAACAAAATAACTATCGCTAGAAAAATAGCCCTATATATTTTCAATAAAGAAACTTATGGCTCTATATGAAACAACATTCTTATTGAGAGTATTATATTTTTGAGTCCCTATCACAATGGAACTATATATTTCTATATAACTAAAAAGGGAAACCTATCAACTCTAAATCGTACATGAAATCTCGTGATCGCCTCTTTTAACTTTACCCTAACACGCAGGCGCGTGGTTCTTCCGAATTGGTGAAAAAGGTAAAATATTTCGAATCCTTTTGAAACTCTTGCTCACTTGGTTTCGCAACACCTTAAGGCGAATAAATCCTTATAAATACATCAAAATGCCTCGTTTACAGTTTCGATTATATAATTTCCCATTTGCGAATTAAAATTACAAGGTAGCAAAAGAAGAATCCGGCCATGTACTTCCATTCGCGTACACGAACACCTACACATACGCGTATACCGCGCTGACGTCTATATTATTTCTGCCGAATTTCGAAGGGTTTCGTTCGTGTCAGTGCAGCGACCGCGGCGCAGATCTGAGTTTCTGAGGTCAGGTTGCTTTGTGAATCGGCTTTTTTTATGTGCCTTGAAAGTAATGCGGAAATTAAGCGGTGGCTTTGATTGATCACCGAAGTTAATTATGATTTTCTGATCAGTTATAGATAGGAAGAGCTGTTTTACGGAGAAGGTTGGCGGTTTGTTGAGTGGAATAATTGGTGCTTCGTTTTACTTATTGTTCTTTTATTTTTCTGCGAATGATTTGCGTGTTTTGTAATATGTGATTTGGAGATTGGTTTACTGGCTGTTAGTTTTGCCTTACTAATTCCTTCTTCTTTTACAGTTCCCTGTTTAGTTACTTTGATAAAAATCTATATATTATATACACGTTTATGATTATTGCTGCACTTGTTGGAGTATTGTGGATTTGATATGAAAACCTGGAAGTTGATTAACAGGTGATTTTCTTTCCAAAATTTGGAAAAATTTAGGTGACTGAGGCTACTGATATTTTGAGATGCATTTTAAATCTCTTTGAAGAATCAGCTCACTATTGATGACTCTAATACTAACAGGCAGCAGCAATTATGCACCATATATTGTGATTTCTGCTTAAGTTGTTATGTGGACATGTGTGTGGCTACTTCCTTATGATGCAGACTTTTTTGGACATTTTATGGAGATTGTCAACTCCTTGTGTGATTACTGTTTACAATCACTTCCGCTACTTTAGAACTCTATATAAATCATTAAATTCAACACGGTCGTTGATATTATTATTGAATAATGCTCAGTAGGTGAGTTCTACATTCTGAGTGAGTGAATTCTACCTTTGGTGCATTCTGTTTGTTAGATCTATTTCTTAACCTTTTCTGGTTTCTTGCAATTGAGAATCGGATTGTGTATCAATATGAAATACTGTTGATTTATGATGTTCTCGATACCGTTAGTGTTGCTCCTTGGTCCTTACTTTCAATTTCCATGGCTTGAGAATTGGATCGTGTATCCAAACAGATGAGCAATATTGCAATGGCTTGAGTAGAGATTATCCTACCTTAATGCTAAGAACTCTTAAGTCTAAGGAAAAGAAAGACCATAGATCATGGAAGTTGTGCAGTTCAAGTGTTTATCTTAAAATTGCAGGGAGAAGTCATTTTCACTGCTCTAGGTAGGCTTATAAACGAATCAAATATTTTTGATTCGGTTCGTGATTCGATTTGAAATTTAATGATTCGTATTCGAATTCAAATAGTTTTTCCGATTCGATTAGTATTCAAATACAAATATGAATATTGTGGTATTTGATTCGATATTCGTAAATATTCGATTAAATATTATATATATATATTAATATTATATATATTAATATTATATATATATATATTTAATATCAGATTAATAAAGTGATCTTTTAGAGATATAAAGTCCACTCCAAATTCATAAAAATATAGCTCAAAATTTTAAATCTAATAAAATATTATTTATAAAATATATAAACTTAATTCTATCTTTTTTTTATTATAATATATATCTTCTTTATAAATTTTGAATCGAATAGTTCAAATCGAATCGAATATTTCAAATCAAATACAAATATTTTATTAAAATATCCACATTGAATCGAATACGAATCTAATTTTAATATTCGTAATTGAATCGAATACGAATTGAATAGTTTAACGAATACGAATCGAATATGCTTATATTCGATTCGATTCGATTCGTTTACAAGCCTAGCTCTAGGTATATCACAATACATTGTAGACCCTAAGCTCATAATACAAGAGTGTGTTGTGTTTGTTTGAATGTAGGCCTAAATCTTGAGACTTCACGGAGGGTCTGCCAGTATGTTGTTGAGTAGATGAACACTAATCAAGCAACATTGTTATTAGTTCATGTCTCTCTCATCTATCTCCTACTTGTGCAATTCTTTTCAGAATTTAGTTCCAGCATGAATAAATGTAGTGTTGAAACTTGAAGTATATCAAGCAAGGTTGTTCACTTTACATGAAGTGCATTAAGATTCAAGCTTTTAATTGGATATCCTAGTTCAGTGGTTTTCTGGCATGTTGTTGAGAACTTGTGATGACCGAAGTGTAGGTTTCTATACTTAATATTGTTAATATCGCTCCTCTGATAGTTTGTTATTCCCTTGGAGTAACATTTTCTATCAATACCTCTGAATTTATTTTTATTATATTCTTCTATATGGTCAGGAAGATCATATTATTTGATACTTTATAAGTTAGATTAGACGAGTAAAGGGATCTACGAGTGGACGATTGATTAACAACAAGAAAGAAACATATCTGGTCTCTGCTCACTGTACACATGAAATTTGATCTGTAGGATTCTGGAAATACATTCTTATAAAGGCTGATAACAGTGAAACCTAAGTGCTGAGAAATGGCGGATGAAGATTCAACTTTTTGGGGCCCCGTGACATCCACACATGAGTGGTGTGAGCTGAATTATGTACACTCTTCCTACATAGCCGAATTTTTCAACACCATATCTAATGTCCCATGCATCATGTTAGCACTCATTGGTCTTGTTATTTCACTGGGACAACGATTTGAGAAAAGGTTCAGCATTCTTCACATATCAAACATGATACTTGCCATTGGCAGCATGCTGTATCATGCCACATTGCAGCGCCTGTAAGTTCTTTTGTGTTCTTGCCTTTCTGCTTTCCTATAACTAATGTTTGCTTGGATTACTTATGTCATTATTTCTATGGTGCTGACTGTTTTGATATCCTCTGGCTATTTCGCACACTTACAACTGGGATTCAACCCAACTATACAAAACCACCAAAAGAAAAAAGAATTTCAGAATTTGTTTCGCACTAAGAAACGACTGCATTGGCAGACAATATACTTTGTTAGGCAAACTTTTCTCATGATGGCTTTTGAGGATATAACACGTAGTGAACAATGTCAGGCTACATATTGGTTTGTGGTGAGATTATAGAATATAGATTTGTACGAGTCTGTGCACTAGAGAAGCGAGAGCCTTACTATGTAACATGCCGGGGCTTTAGATTGTTATTGGTAATGTAACATTGTAATGGAATGTTTCCTTTAACGATATAGAGAAGCTTGATGATGTTCATCATGATTGTTCTGTATATTGGTGTATATATGGCCTTTTGCCTGGTTGACAATGTTCCTCACCTGGCTTAAAAGTCAGTTTCAGATAAAGGGGCTAAGATACAGTTTTTCAGTTATGATGATATTTTGAGTATTAGTTCATCTTTTAATCTTGTTGTAATATAGGTTGTATGTTATTAGATCTCTCCATGCATTTATATATCTTTAGAGGTCATTATATAAGTCAGTTGATTTAAGTCGACTCTAATTACGATACTTCTGATATAACCCCTGCTCTTGGATTTGTTTGAATTCATTCAGGCAGCAGCAAGGCGATGAAACTCCTATGGTGTGGGAAATGCTCCTTTACATCTACATTCTCTACTCTCCTGATTGGCATTATCGAAGTACAATGCCTACATTTTTGTTTCTCTATGGCGCAGTATTTGCAGTTGCACACTCACAAGTTAGGTTCAACATTGGCTTCAAGGCACACTATGCACTACTTTGTCTCCTTTGCATTCCTAGGATGTACAAGTATTATATACACACAGAAGACACAGCAGCTAAGCGGTTGGCAAAGCTCTATGTGGCCACTCTTTTGATGGGAACTAGCTGTTGGCTCGTTGACCGTCTCTTATGCAAGCAAATTTCACAGTGGTATGTCAATCCACAGGGTCATGCCCTGTGGCACGTTTTAATGGGTTTCAACTCGTATTTTGCCAACACATTTTTGATGTACTGCCGAGCTCAACAACGAGGGTGGGATCCGAAAGTAGGGCACTTTTCAGGTATCTTCCCTTATGTGAAGATTCAAAAACCAAAAGCCCAGTAGCAGATACTACGTGGTATAAATGAATATTATTTCTGAGAAAGCGCAAACCTGTTGCGCGCTACATGGCAAAAATAGGATTCATTTTGTCTTTTTTTTTTTTTGAATTTGAAAGATATATGTAAATGATAGCTTGGGAGTAGTAATCTTAGTTGGTTGGTGTTTAAATTTTGACTGTAAAATTAGCATTTTGTGAGGTAGAATATTTTTAGACACTCCCACTCAAAACACCGCGTTGTTGAATTTTCTATCTTCTATGATATGTCAGTTGCCTAGTTATTGGTTGTGGGGAGATGAGGAGAAGGATTCTTCATATTTTCCTGTGTCCTTTCATTTTGTGTTTGAGATTCTGAAAACAATTCTGCTTAAGTTGTGAGTACTAGGCAGCTTGCATGCTGACAATAACGACAAAAAATGGAAATTGCTTAGAAAAGTACATTAAATGTGTTCCGTAGGTGACTTGAATCATAATGGTAGACATTAAATAAGTTGTAAAATCTAAGATGGTTTTCTTTTGTAACAGAAATGATATAATATAATCAATAATAAATCTAAATAGTCATATATATGACTGACTACATAACAATGTGCGTAATCACATGCTGTAATAAATTAACCTTTCAATGTTTTAAATTTTGTTTAAGATGCCCCCTTTTCATTTTTCTCATAAAAAAACCCTAATTTTCAATTATTACTTTTTGAAAATCAACCTTTCAATTTTTTATTTTTTAATAAAATGCATAGCAGCGATGATTTTAAACGTGTATGCTTATCGAAAACTCTTTGAGCTTATAACAAATCAGAGTTTGATTTTGTAACAATCAATCATTGATTTAAGCATGGCTGCGATAAAAAGCTTAAACTACTGTTAGCGCTAGCAACAAAATTCAAATGTAGATTCCGACCAACTCAACCAACGGTCAGACAATGGCCATCAGGATTGATACGAGACTTTGAATGGTCTTTCCACTTTTAGTATGTATATCAAAGAAGTCAATGGAACCAAATAGAATAACATTTACAGCCTACTTTCTTACAAGACAAAATAACAACAAAAGGAATTTTAAAACTAACACACAACTCAGCAGCTGAGTAAATGGTCAACTATTTGATCATGCGAGGCCATCTCTCAACTTGTTGGCAACATAGAGTATATGGCTGATGTTCGTCGACGGGTAGTGTTGAAGCAACTTTAGATTAGATGTAAAGTCACCAGCAAGCAAACGTTTCCTCACGATAACTAGCATCGCACAACAAACTCGAAGTAGTGTTTCCTGCAATATAGGAGTTGCTTAGCATCCCATCACATGACAACTATATCGATCCTAGAATCATCATTAATCAAAAAGACATCAGCAAGCTGTATCAACTTCAAATATGCACCATAGAAGCTCAATAACTAGCCTCCAATATGACTCATTAAAAATATATATTTACTTCAATATATATGACAAAATATACTACTCTAGTTTTTCATTCATTTATGCTTAGAGCAATGCAACATTGCCATGGCTCTCTCTGCAGAGGTGATCTTAATCTGAAGAAGTACTAGTCAGGGAAAGTGACCTACCTGAGGACCTTGAGGGTCACTCAGAAGCATGTCCCATATTAAGAGACTTTCAGGAAAATTGAACTCTTGGGTCAAAAGGAGTGTTATCCACCGAAAAGCATAAAACTGAGGATCGACCTGCAAATAATAGCCACCAGAATTATGAAAAGGAAAGGCATCCAGCATGAACAACAAACATGAAGGTAGAGATCATAACTAGCTTGACTACTAAATTCCGAAAAAAAGTAACTAGTGAAGTCCTCAGTTTCCAGTCATATAGGACATGCTTGCTTATTTTGTACTTAGGCTTCTCTTGGAAGGCCTTACACTAGTTAAGATTCATGCCATCCTTCATGTTTTCTCAATGTGAGACTTGGTTTGCTAATCCAATCAGTTTATCTTATCATGTAAATGCAATGAAATTTATTGACCAATGCACAAACACTGAGAAAAAAAGACTTGAGCATCTTTCGCACATGTAAAATCATCATTATGCACGAAGTACAAACAACTGGAATACTGTATCTAATATTTATATGATTCACTTCGTATAATGGTTCCGCGAGAGAATAGATAAGCTGCCTCAGTAACAAAGGACATGACATATTTTCTTACTTTTGTTGTCATCTCAAGATGACGCCATAGCTCTTCATCGTGCTCCTTTAAAAGCTGTGATAATCTTGTAATGGTGGAACGGATCCCCACAACACTATTATCAAGTTGTTGAACAAAATTGTCCCGAAATCCACTTAACAACTCCACGAAACAGAAGAAAGTATCTGCTTCAGCAGAATCCTGCAGAACTTGCATAAGGAATAATTAGTTGCAAGAGAAAACAAAATAACAATATGGAACCGCGTGATTACAAGTATGAAAAAGTTAAAAAAAGAAGAAGAAAGAAACCAATCTCAGTTTACAAGTATGCTAATAGAAAGAGGTTTATAATATTTACAAAACTATCTTAATTATATAAATAGAAGAACTGATTTTCTAGTTGATATAATAATTTGTTAAAAGACAAGAAGATGCATCAGATTCCAAGCTGCCATGTTAAATATCTAGCAGTTCGTCAAAGCAAGCAAGGGATATAGAAGAAACATAACTTACCGCATATTCCTCGCTGGTGTCATTTTTGAACACGTAGTATAAAGGTGCCAGAAGCTCATTCATGCCTTGCACATATCTTATTCCAGGATTCAATTTTGCGAATACAATTAATATATTCCTTAAAGCCTCCTAAAAAGGACCATGTGCAAGTGAAATAGATTCAGTGAACATGCATTGCAACAGCAATTACAAAACATAGAGTATATCTTGCGCTCACTTGGTTGGATTTAGCATAAGCTGAGTCCCCAGAGAAAAAGGGCATGCCTGGATGAGTACGTTTGACATCTCTGTCAATTTGTTCAAAGATTTCAGCATCCTACAAAGCATATGTAGTCCATCCAAAAGATCAAATCTTGGTGTTGAGTGTTGACATTGATGGCAGCATTTCCACAAATACTATTAAAGTAGACAAGCTTTAACTTCATTACATAAAGGACATTCAAGCAAGTTGAACCCGGTTTCATAAATGATAATAACACTATCTGCATCACATGACTATTTGGAAAGAATTAAAAGTACCTGAAAGAATTGATTCCATATGCTGCTTTCTCCAAGACTTAAGGGATGCTCTCCGTGAATTATCTCTGATCTTGGGAGGAAACCCAGGCTGCCATCTGGTTCATTTTTCTCAAGACTTGATTTTTCCCGTCTCCACGTAATCTCTGACTAACTAGCCACACTAACATTCAGATACGATAATTGAAAAAAATGTAGGAGTTACAGAATAGAAGTCCTTGATGATTGGTAAAGAATAGAGATTGATGCAGCATCATGTGTTCGCAAAACTAAAGAGGTCAAGGATTTCTCTGCCAACAATATTATAAAAACTCAATGGTTATTATGTTGTGCGAATTAGTAGTCAGCCATTTACTTTAACTTAACACTTCCTTTTAAAATTAAACTTTTCATACTAAAACAATTCGAGCAATTTACAAGCAAAAAGTGAAATGTCATATATGACTAGTTCATTGCAACTGTCAAGGAATTTCAGAAACATTAGTCCAACCAAAGTTAGAAAAAGAAAAAAAGAAGAAGACCTACTTGTAATTCAAAGGTTGGTCAATAAATCAGAATAAAAATTCATCACAAGGGTCATTGTTTCTTTGCAAGATTAATTTGCCTACAAACAAGATATACAGAAATCTTATGTATAACGCATGGCTAACATTCATATGATTGACAGCATTATGATAAGATATTGTCCAAAATCATCATGAACTTACAGGATTGATTATTACTTCCTCTTTGAAATGTTTATATTGAGACCGTTTCTTCGCCAACTCCGAAGGCCAAATAGATCGATCAGGAGGCAGATACCCCAATAATAGCTGAAAACATTCAAGGTAGCATCAGAAACCCAGTTATATTAAAGTTATAAATTGGGTAACAGATTTATAAAAAAAAGATGCTACACATCATCAAAAGCAAAAAAAATTCTACCTTTTAGCCATTACTTATTGCAAATGAAAATGAAAACTAAGCCTCTTCATTGTTCAGTGTATATGAGCTTACAGTCATAAATTAAATTACAGAGGTAGGGAATTAAATGCCCACATCTCTCCAACTTCAAAAAGAAACCATTAAAGTAATTCCCCAGTATGCAGTAAGGATTCTTGATCTCATGAGTGAACTCCTTTTGGAGTCTTAAGCTCATCAGAAGGTTTTCTTCCCACTGAAGTGAATCAATGCAGTAATTCTTTAATTTGATAAACTGCTCTATAAATAATTGATGTATTGCACATCAACAATGTAATAGAAATGGGAATTATGAAAGCAGATGGGTAATGCATAAGATCTCCAAGGCTAGGCTAGTAAGAAACAAGTGTAGCAAACTAATCGGTCAACGCATGATATGTCCTTGTATTTGATTTTGGCTTGACTTACTAATAAGTGTTTGCACTGAACGATGCAAAGCCACTAACAACCCATATACAGATACATCACTTTATAAGTATCTCAATTCTCAACTTAATACTCCCTCTGTCCCATTATTTATGCCACCTTTCATTATTATGGTACACTCAATTGAATATAAAACGTGTCATGATTAGTAGGACGGAGGGAGTAGTAAGGTCATGTAAATTCGGAA
>JAPKLX010000006.1:5653786-5747636 GCA_026898415.1 Leonotis leonurus
CATGATTAGTAGGACGGAGGGAGTAGTAAGGTCATGTAAATTCGGAAACTATGATGATGGTACAAATTCTGAGAATTCCATGAGAGTATTGTGGGGATTCATTGATTTATACTGAATAAGCATTTCAAAATGACTCATGATTGGACATTGTATAATCCGTGAATGTTTATATTTCTGTGTATATAGACATTTCACGTCAAGAAACATAATGTCAGTGCAAATCAGCTGACTTCTATCATTTACTGATGGTAAATAACTTAAAACAGTCCACAAGTTGTATATTTTGACGTAAAAAGTGGCATATACATATATCAACAAGGGAGAAAAAGAAAGAAATAAAAGTTGAACTGATACATGGAAGAATTGCATTTTCCCATTGAGAACAGGCACATAGACCAATATCATAAACTTACAACTCATACCTTCCACACAGTTGAACGAATTCCAGCTCCATCAGGTATGCCTTCTGATGCTAACCTCCTCAGTTCTCCCATATTTATAACTTTCCTTGACAACTGAGGTTAAGAAAGATGCAACTTATTACACAGAGTAAACAAATAAGCTCATAAAATAGGAGAAAAAGAAGACCAGGGACAACAAACAATAAAGTAGTAGTGTCAGAGAGATGGGTTCTCCAGTAGATCACTACTAGATAAAGTTGGTTACTTTCTGCAACTTGAGGAAGGAGGACAAGATATTTCACATTGTCACCTGATCCGTGTCACTCATGAACACAATTGTTCACTCTCTATGTAAAGTATGTATTGTGGAGGGATAACGAGATACGAAGTCGACATAACAGAACTTTTCTAACATGCTCTAAGTAAATAGGCTGTCAGCACCAATAATATTAGAAAAGCATATTCTTTTGCAATAAAATGAACTGATGAAGCATAGGTTCACCCTTGCCTCAAATTACTGGCTTCACACGTATGGAAAGTCAGTTGATCTTCATATCAAGGTAATGAATCATACAACAAGGTTTCTATGTAAGAGGCGACCATAGACTTAGACAACGGGAACAGTGATAGTTCTTGTATATCCTCGTCGGTCAAACAGATCATTTTTGTGCGTAGAGAAAGACATATATATATATATATATATATATAGAGAGAGAGAGAGAGTAAAAAACCTCCTGTAGAAGCTGAGACTTCCTAGAGATAACTTCAGTAGCAGGAGGCGCCGGGGATGGCGCGACAGTGGCAGCCGCGCCACCACCTGAAGCTGAAGAGTTGGCCGAAGAGCTTCCATTTTCCTCATCGCTGTGACAAACACTACTATTACTACCGTAAATAACACTGAGCGGATCCCTGATTTCCGTCTTCGCAGCAGTAGAGTGAATAGAAGAAGTAACCGGAGGCTCCGGCGGAGGAACAGGAGGCGGTGGTTCGACCACTGGGACAACTGATGGCTTCAAGGTGTCGCTGGGTGGCAGTGGATTAGGATTGGACCAGAGGGAGCTGTTGAGCCATTGCGGGACCCCTTTCTTCACCATAATCAAAGCGAAGAGAAATATTCAGTAATTGGCGATCGACGGGTGATTTGATAAGAAAAAGGATTGAGCAGAGTGAAATTATTTGATGAAAAATGAAGGAGAAGAGTTTTTATTTGATCACTGTGAATGGGTATATCATCGTGGAAGCGTCGGGGCCATTTAGTTGTGCGTGTTCTGTTCCCTCTCCCTGTGTCTGTGTGTTGAGAACTCGAGACTTGAGAGAGAGACAGAGAGACAGAGAGACAGAGAGAGGGAAAGAAGGAAGTTTGGTTAGGAGGTTGATGGTTGTGGTCACGTGGCCTTCACGTGCGCTAGACGTTGAAACCTTACATTTCCTCCTTAATTCAAACCAACATGTGTATTTTATTTACTTTTTGAGGGAAAAAAATAGTACTCCACATTTATGGAAATATAAAGGAACACGAATACTATATTAAGCTCCATTTAAATAATCCTTAAATGATTGCGATGGTACTTGAGTACAATATAGTAATAACAACAATAATAATATTTTTTTTGAGGTATATATAATATTATTCTTTTGGCGGGGAATATTATATACGTGTTTAATTCTTACGTGGATAAGCGTTTATCTTTATTTATTGTTGAACTAAATTTACTAGATATTAAAATTTTCAAGCGCCTTGGTTAAATGTTCTCAATTATTGTCAATATATATCATAGTTTAAAGTGAAATTGAGTTAGTAGCGTTTGCTCTTGATTAATGATTAGCACCAATTACGTAGTGAAAGTAAATTGGCAAGAAAGAGGTATTAAGAGTATTTGATAACACAAGTTGCATATGCTACATTAAGATAGATATCATCAAGATAGCTATCAGTAGCAATCAATTATTGAATGGCTTTACTTGCATGTAAGGTTAACCACTAAAAGCCATTTATAATAGGGATTGGATTGTGTTGGGGAACAAAATCTCAAACTAGTCATGATGTTGAGATCATTCACAAGCATGTATTTATGTATTATGTGATTGTGGACACAAACAATCCTTTCGACAGTTTTTTTTTATTTTTTTTATTTTTTATATTGGGATGTGAAAAGTGAAAAGTGAAACCCCTCTCTATCTCACACACAAATACATGCATGTATGCATATACACACAGTGGCATTTAAATGTATTTATTTTACATTCACCGTAAGTTACGCAATAGATTTGTAGATTATATTGGTCTATATCTGATTTTGTAGTTGGATCTTTTAATATATTTATTTGCAGTTTGACTTTTTGGTAGGACCATATTCAACTTAGATTAAGAGTGCAAAAGTTATAAGTTGGAATTAGAGAGTGAGGTTTTTCTATGTCAGATTAGGGTGAGATTTGAGACCAGGACTTTGGAAATTGTCGGTTTCGATATGTTGGTTTCAATCATTCTTTTGTTATCCGAGTTTGGAGGCAGCAAAACCCATAAGTTTGGAGTCTCCAAAATTTAAGGATGATGTGGATATGTAGGAAGCTGGTGAGGATAGTAGCACGCAGCAAGAAGGTAGTTAATATGGAGTGGTTTATGCATAAATCAATTGATTGTGTAAAGCCTCCCTGCAATTCTCTCAGATTCAATGATCTGTTCTTTGATCTTGAAGGAAACTAACTTTAAAGCTAACCACAATTCTCTCTTGGCAGACATGTCCGTATATCCCATATTAATTATTCCATAATCATTTTAATAATTCAACAACAATATAATAAAGCATGTTATTTTCCATTATGTGAAAGAAAAAATGGATGTCTACTGATAAACGGTGACCATAATTCTGCAATCTAAAAGGTCATACTTGCTAATGCTGTTAATACTGTAACTCTCTCAACAAAAACTCCCATATGTGGAGGAGGCCTCAACCAAATTTTGCAGTTTTGAAGCTCAAATACCGTTACAGCGTAGTATTATAAGTCACCTAAAAGCCACGAAATCTGATAAACGCATCTCATCTCTTGTCCAAATGCAGTAGTGCAGCATAACATGGGCTAAAACAAAAGCACATTCCAACCACCTTCTATACTGATCTTGCTAGTGCTGCTTCAAAATCTCAACCTCACATAATTTCGTACCCAACACGAGCTCAAGCAGGCAATTCGAGTTTTGCATTGTTCTTCCAGCTGAGAAATAGAAATCAGAAAATAAACTACTAGTAATCACTAAAAAAACTTTGAACATGCAGTGGCAGATCTAGTGTAGTTCACCTTTGGAAGTAATAATAAAAGAAATCAACATAAAGCAAGGTTTGGACGAGCCCTGAAATCCAAGCTGCATGGCAAGAATAAGAGCATAAAGTCAGTATTATCATTTTGGCAACTAATATTTCCTCTTTAGAGAATATAAATAGTTCGGTTAAATTACTAGCTTCAGCAGAGACATCGCCCACATTTGGAATAACACACACATAGAGAATGAGGAAGAGAGAGAGAGAGTATACATATCCAGTGGACAAAGTGTGGCTGAGTGAAGTAACGATAAATCCAGTTCAAAATATAGAATGCTCGGTAAGCACTGCAAAAAGAAACCAAGACACAAAGAAGTCAAAATAGATCTATTAAGATTTATTAACAGCTACTTATAAAATCAGAAAGAAAAACAAATTATATATACATAGAGATTTATATCAGCATGAAGAGAGTATTGATGTATTGGACCTAATACAATAATAAAATTAAAGAAAGTCTAGAAGAATAAAAGAAAATGTTAAACTATGTACATTAACTAACTCTTGAGATCTTCTGATCCCCTAACGATCTAGTTACGGATGGCAGATAACTTTAAACCGTTTAGATGCTTCTCCTTTGCTGTCCACAACATTTTCCTTTTACTAGTATATTTCCAAGTACCAACCGTCATCAAAATATAGCATCATTTGCTTAAAATATCTGGAGTGGCTTATGCATAAATCAATTGCTTGTGTAAAGACTTGTTAGTTTAGCTCAAAAGAAACGAATAGAAGTTTTCAACAGGTAACCCTCTAAATCATATCCCACCTAGTAAGAAAAAGAATATGAAGAAATGCAAATACTTTGACAGACAAAAGTTAACACCATCCTATCACTTTCTCCATCACTCAATCTCGTCTATATATTTCACGAAAGAGATAACTATAAAAACTAATCAACAACTAAATAGGAAAGCAAGTAAATTTTCAGTTATCAAGGATTCAAGATAGATAATGTAGCAAGAGTACCATGCGCTTTCACCATAGTTTCTAGTTATGATGTTTCAAGAAATAAAAAACATCAAGTACTTGGTATAAGGATCAATGCAGACCCCATTGTTTGATATATGTACACTGAATCATGCAAGAACACGTTTTTCATTTAATAATTAATATGAATGGAACCATCAATTACCCGAGAAGAAACACGTATTGCCCTGTCAAGTTGTCAATATTTCTTGTTCTCTGCAGCAAGACCAGCTGAGGAAGGATTGCAACAGCTTCCAGGTACAAGGAGAAAGCCCACATAACCTGGACAATCATATAGAGTATAGATAATTAGACGTACCAAGAAGTTTTAAGGCTATAACAACTCTCTCATTAAATTACAGTACCTCTTCGAAGGTAAACTTCTCATTTATCACCAGAGCTAATATGACACATGGTACAATAAGGAAATAGTGGCGAAAAGTGTCCTGATCCTTGTCATATGATCTACGTACAATCTTGTGCCGTCTCATATACCAAACAATTGAGAAAGAGCTCACCAAAAATATTATTTTCATTAGTGTATTATAAAGAGACACATAGTGTGTAAATAAATCCAAGTAGCGAGTAGCAAAAACAAGAGCATAGAGCTCCTGGGTCTTCAGAGAAATGCCTACATACACAAATACACTCAACATTATACAAATGACTAAGAAGAAAAGAGGAGTGCCTCACATTGTTGTTTCACAATCAAACACAGAAGATGGCAAGGCACGCCTCAGCAGGAAAGATAGCTAACATGTGAGATGTGCAGATTGGGTGATTATACATTATCACCTTCAATTAGGCTTAAAAAGTCATGGTAAATCATCATCTACTGTACATGATGAACAAAGAACTAATATCTACAATATAGATGTGATTTCCCTATCATATATAACGTATACAAAAGCGGGTACAGGGTCTTAGCAGGTTTAGGATTTTTCAGGTGAAAGTAAAACTTAGTGACCATTACTACATTAGGCATCACCAACCTTGAACGATAGGTCGTTTGTGAGTTCAACTGATTAACTGAAGCATAATGTTGTTTGCCCACAAATGTTCAATACACTCTCATCACCTATGTCTTGCTACCAGTATCACCTCAGCAAAAACTATCATAAAATCACTTAGCCCCTCAAGCAATAAAGTTTTCTTGGATACAATTATTTCCAACAGACCATAAGAGTCTTCTTTGCAAAAAAAAGGACGGGAAATCCACCAATCCAACCTTTAATCAGTTACTTAGCTCGAATACACAGAAAACATAAAATTTAATATCTATCGCAGCTCAATACTAAGACAGCCTATAACATCTAAATTCTACCTAATTTACATCAAATTCAATCTAGTTTCTGCACATGACTAAGCCCAAGCAATCATGCTCCAAACATATTTGCAGCAATCGCACAAGAACCTTTGACCCTAATATTACGATTACATTATAAAATAAATCATAATATTCATCAATGGGTGATAATTTGATTGGGTAAATTTAAACTATCGCCATCGACGGACCACAGTGAGATTGACTGATCCCCACTCTCTCTCTCTCCCTCACACACACACAGAGAAACACCGACAGAGCTGTGCACAATTAGGGGTGCACATAAGGGCATCTAAGAGCCACAAATCGGGGCCTTTCAGGCGCAAAGAGCAAAATTTTCTTGGATCTTGATAAGTAAATCAATGAAAAAAAATTGAAACTATAAAATGCATACCTGCACAAGATTTAATAGTGTGAATCTTGAGGAGCAGGACAAGAACACTTGCCAAATGGGTCATATCCCCTACTAGCCTAAATATATTCATCTTCTCTCCCTTTGCTTCTCTCTCTCTCCCTCACTCTCTCTGCAAACCAGAAACGTTCTTTGCTTGTGCCCAGAAAATAGCTGCTTCTTCGTTGACAGTATTTTGCCTTAATATTAATTTTCTTAACAGGCTTTAACCAGATATTTTGTCGGTTTAATTAGGGAAGAAAGTGCAAATCAAAAGGAGATTTTCTGTAAATACGTTCCTTAATTTCCTTTTGTTTAAGACATGTGAAATTAATTTAAAAAATTCAAAAAAAGAGTAAGTTTTAAAGTGGCACGTGCGACAGTGTGAGGACGTGTTTCATCCTATGAGGTCCAAGCTTGACGCGTGCGAGAGTGTATAAGTGGATAACTTATAAATGACATTATTTTCTAGATAATTAATTTAATATTATGAATGGAAAAAATATTCATACTTCACGTAATTTTATGTGTATAAAATTGAAAATCCATATGCTAATAACAACGGGAAAATAAAAATCATACCTATTCATAAGAGACGAATGGATTATTAGTTATTACAAATCATAATATTATATTATAAAATAAACTTAAATATACATTGTAAATATTAATTTAAAGTACATACAATAATTATGTTTCGACAGTGATGTGCTGCTGCAAGAAATCAAAATTTCACAAATAATTTCGACCGAGACAATTTATTTTAAATTTAGTGTAATTTAAAAGATTAAATAGTAACACAAGCATCATCGCTCGTCTTACTTGGCCCAAAAATATGATTTTAGTACAAAATTAATTTTATCACGCTATAATTTTACAGGCTAAATCCTCTTAATTTTGGGCTAATCCATTTTGGATTGTTCTAATATTAATAACATGTTTTCTAAATAAAAATAGCCATCTCCTTAAAATTTATTAATTCTATTCACTTATGTATTTTTTTTTCTTCACTTTATATATTTATTAAATATCCTTACCCAAAAAGATGGTCAGTTAATAGCACGAATGATGTATTACATTAATAGAATTTTTCCCCATAATTACTAACGTGAGATTGTACGAATATTAATATAATGATAAGAGCCATCTTGAATTTACGTTATGCATTATTAAGTTGTTTTGAGGAATCCAAAAAGACACAGAAAAAGAAAAAGAAAAAAGAATTATGGCTATTTTTTAAGACAAAGTTGTACAGAAGCGGCCGCAAATCTAGCCAATTAACTGAGTCGCCTCATATCCAAATCGGATATTCCACTCGAATAATAATCCTTATAAATGGATATTCCTATCCACCCATCTCTGGATTTAGGAAGAGATTGAAACATAATTCAACTTAACTGATTTTTGGAGAATGAATGGCTTGAATTTTCATCCCAACTAAATCTTAAAAAATCGAAATTATTTTATTTGGTGGGAAAAAAAGACTTACTCTATTGTAGAATTACCATTGTTTAATGTCGGAATTTGCTATAATTAAGTAGCTTATCGTTTGAAATACGCCTCGTAAACAGCAAGCATCAGCATCAAGCAGTTTGCTGATATCGAGGCTTTCCGATTCTGTGAATGATAAATGATGATTTTGTATGTATCTGTAATTTAACTGACATAACCGTTGATTGTGCATCTTCAGATTCAACTCCCTTTTCACACACACGTCTATATATATGTATCTGTGTAAAAGACTCTTTTTTGGGAAGGTTTGTTTGAGGCTGTTTTGATAAATGCATTAGCAAGTTTTGTAGGAATCCAAGTTTTCTGTATCGGTTAGTTTGTTTGTAATTTGTGTGAATTTTCTTTGACTCCCTAAGAAGGGAGCTATATTGCTTTCAAGAATAGTCTCTGCATATTCTTCTCTCCCCTCTCCACTTTTCCTCTCCTCCCTATGCTTTTCTTTTCTCATTTCTTTTGAAGTTGGCCCAGTTTTAGTTCTTTTGAAGGGAAAGAAATGGCCCTGCAAATTAGGGAAATGGCTGTGGCGGTTGTTTTTCTTCTTTTCTTGAATTCATTTCAAATTCACGGTGAAATTCCCACAACCCTTGAAGGGCCCTTTGATCCTGTCACTGTTTCATTGGATGAGAACTTCAGAGGAAATGCAATTGATTTGCCTGATTCTGATCCCAGAGTGCAAAGGGATGTTACAGGTTTTGAACCTGAACAAATTTCAGTTTCTCTCTCTTCCACTTATGATTCCGTCTGGATTTCCTGGGTTACAGGTTAGAATTTCTTGTGTTTACCGTTTATTTGGTCTACTTCTTATTATCTTCTGCATTGGGTTCATTCTATGGGAAGTTTTAACTATAATTGGATGCTATTTATGCTCTAGCTTTACTTTCTATGTTTCTTGCAAGACCTTTTGACGAATTGTTGAAACACTAGCGACCTAAACTTTGGTGATGACTATGTTAATGTATATATTTTATAGTTAAACCATAGCTGCTTCATTTTGTGACTGGGGTCTTGAAAGGTGATGATCAGCATTTTGTGTGCAGGGGAATTTCAAATTGGTGATGACATTAAACCATTGGACCCTAAGAGTGTTGCTAGTGTGGTTTACTTTGGAAAGCTGAGATTTCCTATGCATCACAAAGCTAATGGAGAATCTCTCATCTATAGTCAGCTTTATCCTTTCAAAGGACTCAACAACTACACATCTGGAATCATTCATCACGTCCGTCTCACGGGTGTGTGTGACAGAATTCGATACTTCTCATTTTCGTGCTTTGGGCTATTATAGAGATTCCAAGAACATTGATTTTGTTGCTCATATCCTGACTTTTTAAGGCTTGTTTATGCAGGTCTGGACCCTTATACGCAGTACTACTATAAGTGTGGTGATCCTTCGATACCAGCAATGAGTCATATCCATCACTTTAGGACAATGCCAGTTTCTAGTTCACAAAGTTATCCGAGTAGAATAGCTGTTGTTGGGGACCTTGGTCTCACTTACAACTCCACTTCCACGATTGACCATGTAACCAGCAACAATCCTGATCTAATTGTTATGGTCGGAGATTTGTGCTATGCTAATTTGTACCTTACAAATGGGACCGGTTCTGATTGTTACTCGTGTGCGTTTCCAAATACTCCTATACACGAGACTTATCAGCCACGCTGGGATTATTGGGGAAGGTAATAGTTCGATCATCTCAAAATTAATGTTTGTTTCTAGATTAGGAAGCTGTATATGCCACCTGGTTAGATTATTCCTGTTCTTGATTTATGATCTTTTCAGATACATGCAGCCACTGATATCAAAGACTCCAATAATGATGGTACAAGGGAACCATGAAATAGAAGAACAAGTTCACAATCAGACTTTTGTTTCCTTCACCTCTCGATATGCATTCCCACACAAAGAAAGTGGCTCTTCTTCCCCATTCTATTATTCATTTAATGCAGGTGGCATACATTTTGTGGTCCTAGGTGGATATGTCGCTTACACTAGATCTGGTAAGAGAAACCCTTGAATTAGTAACTTCAGAGCAGAATAATATTTTGGCATCAACTATGTTGCTTCTCTTAACTGTAGATGATCAATACAAATGGTTGCAAAGGGATTTAGAAAGTGTTGACCGGGACGTTACTCCATGGCTAGTCGCTACGTGGCATCCGCCTTGGTACACCACTTACAATGCACACTACCGAGAAGCTGAATGTATGAGGGTGTCCATGGAACATTTACTGTACCAGTATGGTGTCGACATAGTCTTCAACGGGCATGTAAGTTTCCTCGTCAGGCTTTCCGAAATTACATTGGACCAGACACTTTTTAGCCTCAACTATCTCAGACTTCAGTTAAAAATGCTCAATTACCATACCATACTCATGTTATTAATCATAAACAGTAAAATATGTTTAGGTTCATGCGTATGAGCGGTCGAACAGAGTGTATAATTACACCCTTGACCCCTGTGGTCCTGTCCACCTCTCAGTAGGTGATGGGGGCAATAGAGAGAAAATGGCAACTACACATGCTGATGAACCAGATAACTGCCCCGAGCCATCAAGCACGCCTGATAATTTCATGGGAGGTTTCTGTGCATACAACTTTACGTCTGGACCGGCTGCTGGTAAATTCTGTTGGGATCGACAACCTGAGTATAGTGCATACAGGGAAACCAGTTTCGGCCATGGAATTCTCGAGGTTCTTCCATTTTTGCACTTTTTTCCATGGTGTTTTAATGTTTAGAGTACAAGTTTCTTATAGCTTAGGGGGTCTCATTTTGCAATACACATGCAGGTGAAGAACGAAACGCACGCTCTCTGGTCATGGCACCGCAATCAGGACATGTACGATGAAGCTGGAGATCAGATTTATATTGTGAGGCAACCTGAGAAATGTTCGGTTCAACCTAAGGTAATCGAACTTCGGGGAACTGAAGATTTGAACAGTGCATCTCTTTCTAATTCTATTAGCTGAATTGGTACAGCTGTTATAGATGTCATTGTTACTGGAAACTTGAAATAGAAATCATTAGATTGCTTGTTACTTTTATTGGTTTTTCTTACATATCTTGACAGAGTTCGATAAAGTTTAGGTGAAAAGTCGAACTTTAGATGTTGTGTAAGGTTGTTAAGATTTGTAAGAAGTTTGAAAATGTATTCGAACTTGTTGATTTTAAATGTATTCTCAATGTCAAGGTTTTTCCCAACGACTTGCTGATCTGAAAGTGGAAAGAGATAAATTTCATGTCATTGTAACTATTATGGCATATTGGCATTGTTCTATTATTCCTACCTCTTGAGTTTGCAGTTTCGAGTTTCTTTCAATAATACAAACAAAATCTTAGCTGTTAGTACAATGATGATTACAATAACAATATCAATAAATTCTTTCACTAAATGAATAGATTTAGGGAGAGATGCTTTAATCGAAGTACTCGTTAAAAAATAAGAACATTTTTATATATTGATAAATTACTATAATTTCTTTTTAAATATAATAATAAGCAAACCACAAAGATCATGTTTGCTTTTAATATATCAATCGAAAATCGATGGGAAATTATTTTATATTATGATTTATAAATATAAATTTTAAAATAATATATATTGATAAATCATAAAAAAATTATTATTAAAAATGCAATAATCTGTTTAAAAGTAATATAAATTGATAAGTAATTTATTGTATATATAATGTATTGGTAAAAAATTACATTACATTATATTTTATTAACATAATTGCAAATCTATGCTACTTAAAAAATTATATAAGTTGCAAAATATAATTGTTACATGAAGGCTTATCCCGTGTAAAATTTATTGGTATATAATATATCACTTTATGTCGTAATTAAAAAAGCAATTTAAAAAATTGACTCTTTATTTGTTTGATAAAAATCAATTAGTTAACCAAACCAAATAAATATTTTTTATTCGGAAAAATATTTATTTAATAATTAAATAATTAATGTTATATGTATGAAAACTTATATCGCTGGTGAGTCAAAATTAAGCATGATAATTAGGTAAGACATGCATGGATAATGGCTATCCATATTCATACACACTATCATTTTAGTTTGTGTATGTTGATATGAATAATTAATATTCTTACCCGCAAAAATCATGCGAGATATACCCATAAAATATTCACAAACATGTCTTTTAAATACTTGCTTACCCACCTAATATCAATCATATTTTTTTCTATAAATTATATATATATTATTGCATAAATTATATATATATTATTGCCTAAATTATATATAATCTCTCTTAAAATTTAAATTATATGTCTCAGAACTAATGAATACACACGAGTGGCAGGTATCCGCGGATGGCGGGTTTGAAAATTAAACTCATAATTGTTATTTTTATATTGTTCTTCTATTGATGAAGTTCACCAAATTTTCAATGTATGATGAAGTTCACTAAATTTTTAATGTTATTTTATTTATATTTAGATTCTCATGTTGATGTTGACGTAATATCATGCAAAAATATATGTGAAACTTAAGTTACAAAATATGAGATTGATTAAAATAAGATCAAATTAATTAAAATCAACAAAAAAATTAACTAATGAAATTTTAAAAAATTATAAAGTATTTAGAAATATAATATATTTAATATTAATGAAATATTTGTTTAATAAAAAAATTATATATTTATCTATTAATATATATGTATTGGTGAATATTCTATATTCTAGATTTTATTCGGTAAGTTATATTTTATTTCACTGAATTTATAATAAAATAATTATTAAATAAAAATCAAATTATATATTTCATTATAAATATTATAGATATTCTTTCTAAATTATTGAATTATATTTATTGCAATGTTGATTGAATAATTAATTAAATAAAATTACAATCATGATTGATTACTATATAAAATATAATTAAATCATATTAATTAAATTATCATATATAATATATTAATTTTTGTTGGGAGATTTCTGGTGATGCCACGTAAACCTTGAATTAAGATGGCGACTCTAATATGTATTCCTTTAATATATTATATAAATGTCATTATTTAGGAGTTGGGACCATCATACCGTCTATGTGGTATATATAGTAGTAGTATTTAATAAAATATGTATTCATCCGAACAAATAAAAGTGATCACGTTTCTTTATTGAGTCATCATATTAAAAGTGGTAATTTTTCAAAAGTAGAAAAAGTTTTATTGTTAAAATATCTCACTCTTACTTTTTCAAACAGAATATTTTACTTTTTTTTAGTCTTCGTATCCTATTCATTATGACCTTATTTAGCGTAATGAATAAAGTATTATTTATTTATCATCATCAACTCTGCTGGGGAGAAGCTTCATTAATTTGTAAAATTAATATACAATTTTTTTAGAAAGAAGAACCTCATTAACAGGGAATAATGTAAAATTAATATGCAATTGAATTCCGTTTTTGTTATAATGCGAAATGTGACATTATAATAATACATATAACAGTAAAGTTAACTTTATAGTTACAATATATATAAAGTGGAAATATTTAAATTGTGAGTGGTTGCTGCAGCATGACCAACTTTTTAAAATGGTATAATGTACGAAGTCAACGTTTCATCACACGTATATATATAGATAGGATTCGGTGATAACCAAGTCTTATATATGAATTAAAATTTATATATGTGATATACTCCCTCCGTCCGCGATCTTTCTTCCCAAGTTTCCTTATTGGGACGTCCACCAAGTTTCTTCCCACTTCCTTTCTATTTTTGGCAACTCTCTACTCCACTCACAACTCAACACATCATCAATAATGTGGGCCCCATTCTCCACTAACTACCCACTATTCAATATATAATCATTAATGTGGGCCCCTTATTCCACTCACTACTCTATACACTTTACACATCATCAATAAAGTGGACCCCATTCTCCACTAACTATACAACATTCAATACATTTTACATTTTATCAACTAAGTCAACATAATTTCTTAAAACCCGTGCCGGGTCAATGTGGGAAGATCATTCATGGACGGAGGGAGTATTATTTTGATACATTACACGTTAAATCTTATTGTATAATATGGTAACATATTTTTATTTATTAAACAATGCAATCAATGCATAATTAATCTGAATCCTAAATTATACAAAAATTAACCGTCCAGATTAGTTCATAGTTCTATCTAAAAATTAATTCTCATTTAATTTTTTCCTTTTATATATTGTTTGCGATTGAACAATTGAAGAATTGGAATATTTATGCATCTTATATAATATCGGAAGCATGCAAGCCGAAAGCGACCGAAAACACTAGGAAAGTATATTAAATAAATATAAAATATGAATAGTGTATGGATTGATTCTCATAACACCCGACATCAAATTTTACACCCAACATCAAATTTTACACCATTTTGGAGTAATAGTTACATCAAACAGTAATTCATTTCCAATCATAAATTTAAACTCAAATCCAAAAATAATATTCTTCATATATTCTTTCTCATATCCTTTTATGTAATTTTACAAAACAAACCGTTATACTTTACTTTATATTACATCCATTCAAATTTTCAATTAAAAATTTAATATAAAATTAAATTATTATGTAAATAAAGACAACTAAAATACACATTTACTAAACAAATAAAATTTAATTTTCTATTTTTGCGTTTATGCAGATTAATAGTTCAAATTCTAATATTAATTATTCTTAAATAAATAAATTAAGAGAACAAATTTTAATTTGACAAACATATTTAACACTTATTTATTTATGAATAAATAAAACACACAAAATAAATAAAATTTTAACTCTAATTTTAATAAAAATAATTTGACAAATATTTGTCCAAAGTGATGTACTAAAAAAATAAAGTTAATTGGATAATTAAAACTAAATAGTAATTTTGAAAATTTAAAAAAGGTATATTTGCAATGAAAAAAAATTAAAAAATTTGGATTTGTGTTACGGATATGAGTTTGGAGGAGAGAAGAAATAGTGAAACCCATTTTAATGTTGGATTTGCGGTTACATTGAGAATGAATTTTATCTGTAAAATAGAATTTGGAGTACCATTGAGCTGTTGGGGGCTAATGCACCAATTAATTTGTAATTCAAATATAAAGCTTATTTTGCAAGAAAAAACCTCATTTAAGAGATAGCATTAATATTTTGCATGGGATATGAGGATTTTGATACTTAGTCATTAATATATACTCCGTCCTTAAAAATATATACTACTAGTATTTATTTCGTTCACGAAAAATTTATGTATTTATCTATATTATTCTATTTATAAAAAATCTGCATACTTCTATTTTTAATAACCGTATTCATATTGTTGTATCCATCATTAACTTTCTAATAACTCACATTATATATTTAATTATGAATAATGTGAGACTCACGTTCCACTAATAACATATTTAATTTTATATATCAATTAATCACAAATTTTTCTTTCACTCATATATACATATTTAATTAATAAATATCGTGAGGCAATTATTTTATCCATAATATATTTAAATTATTCGTTAGCTGAATCTAAATGTGCAAATTTTTTTTGGAAACAGGTAATTTTGATGGGAGTGTATATATATATACATGCATTCTCTACAAGTATATTATTACAATTAATTTCAATTTGTCCAAATCACAGCAGGACGCACGCATATTATTATTAATTTTCATAATTTATTTATTAATCGAGTACTGATTTCTAGATGTGGAGTATATAAATATGTTTAAATAAGAATTGAAATATTAGTGGTCTAGAAATTTATTTTAAGAATATTAGTTGTGCAGTAGTACCTAACTTTTGTTTTGACATTAGGTGACTGATATATTATGGACCACAAACTTCCTCAGTGTTTGGTTGTAACGATAATAATATTAATTAAGGAGGGATAATCTTGATTAATTACAACAATTGGTGGAAGCCATGATGGTTGATGGAGGGTTAAGTACAAACTGAGTTTTTTACAGAACATGATAATTTTCTTTAATCAATCATTTTACTAATAATTGATCAACTGTCATCTAAGCATATAGCCATTTAATTTAATTGCTAAAAATATATTATGATGCATACATGGACACAAAGTGCTAAAAGTGACCAATTAAAAGCATCTCTTGTATCATTACGTAATTTATTTATGCCCTCAATATCCGTAATTAATTAATTAATTAATATATGCTCGTTAGCTATTAGCCTATTAACCTACTTATTGAGTAATTTAATTCTGGAATCAGTTAGAAAGTCGAACTATAAATATTTACAAGACTTCTTGGCTTCAAGAAATCGAAGTAGTCCAAATCTAAAATGATCTACATATATACTTATTATTTGACTAAAATGATTTGTTTCTCATGATAAAATTGATTCTTTTGTTATGATTGTGACCAAATTTAAAGTGAGATTCTACCTCCATATGAAGATGAAAGTTGTGTGAATGTTTTATAGCTAGAAAGCAAAGAGAGAGTGCAAGTGGTGTGCAATAAAAGTAAGCATCATTTTGGGGAGGGAATTTCTATAGGGATGCATTTCTCACTTTTCAACTTTCCTACTTTCCTTTATGTTTATTATTTTAGTTTTCTGATGATCCCAAGCATTAATTAATCAGTGGGACATGAAATTAAATTAAAATAATATTATATAAACAACATAAACTATACTGTATAAAATAAGCACATAAATTAAAGTAATTAATCAGACAAAGAGTACTTGAGTACAATTTTTAAACATAGGATTAATTAATTTAGTCATGTAGGTTTTCATAAATTTTATAACGAACCATTCTAACACAATTGTATAGATAAATCATGCTATATTGATTTTTTAAGTGCTCCTTTGATCATTTAATTTCATTTTAAGATATCCACAAAAAAATATGCTTCAATCATTTTGGAACATGAATTACACAAATAATATATAATATTTACCCTTATCCACTTATTCATAAAAAAAAAACACAATCACCATGGTCCACTTCTACTTTAAATATCAACTACATTAATTACTCTACACTATATAATATACTACAAATTAAACTCATAACACATTTTATCTACTACGACATAATTAACACACTCCAACAATAATTCTTAAAACTCAATGAAGTCCATGAATAATTTTAGTGAAACCATGGAGTATAACTCTTTCATTATCATTAATTAACAAAAAAAATCAGAAATTATTGCAGAATATATCATTAGTGCATGCAAGTGAGTCAATTAAGAACATTTTGCTGTAGTTGGATATTCAAAGATGAAACTGAGTTAAAGAAGTAAAGAATTTTATGATTTGAAAATTTGGTGACGGAGAGAGGCTGCCGATTAAAGTTCTTATCTTCTGATCATTTAAGAATTTTGGAAAAAGAGAATTAAATTGAGCACTATAACTGCATGCAGCACATTCCATTCTCATTGTCATTTCATGTACATTTAGACTCATGCATTATTTGATGTCATGTTCTTTTCTTTGTTCTCATGCATATACTATACATATATAGCTCAATTCAAACCCAAATAATTCATCGAAAATAGATGCATGTAAGTAATATATATATATTCAAACTTATAAAGGAAAACCCCTTTAGTTGTGATCATTGATCAACACATGCTACGAGTAATTCAATAACCTTGTTTTGGAAACTAAATTAAGTGATCTTTTGGTACAAGGATCTTGTTTTTATTCGAATGACAATGTTTTTTGTTTGTCTTTAAAGTCCAAAATAGTGGCAGGAATAAAGCGGTATTATATGATGATGATGAAAAAGAAAAATAAAGTTAAAAGCAACTTTCATCAACTTGGGCTTTCAATAATTAATATATTGGGTAAAGTGAAAATATATAGAATTAGCTAGCTAGCTTAGGTAAAGCATGTGCTACTATACTTGGGTTTAAATATATCGTTTAATTAAGTTAAAACCAAACAACAGCACCATTACAATATTATTTTTGTTAAATAATTTATCATGAAATGACTAAAGTAAACATGATAATCTGTCTGTTTTACAGTTTTCTGTTCCAGCTTCCAAGACCTCCACATTGGACACTTTGGTCATTCTACTCTTTGAGGCCATTATTAAATAAATAGTTGGGTATGACAATTCTCTTAGGTTAATTAGTCTCTCTGTCACGCTAAAAGCGGCCACAAGAAAGTCAATACAAAAATTAGAAAAATAAAATATTGTGTTTAAATAAAGTAGGAGTGATGCATTTTAAAAATAAAAACTTTTTCTTTTTAGAAAAATGACCAATTTTAGTGGGACGGTCCAAAAAAAAAAACATACATGACCACTTTTAGTGGAGTGGAGATAGTAGTTTTTATAGTGGTAAGACTAGTCTGACCTAATCGAGGCAAGAGTCAAATCAAGTCACCTGAGCATCGGATGGACTCACTACGGGTCAACTCGACCCGACCCACATCCCCAGCTACTAATCAAATCAAAATATGTATATATAATATGTAATATATGTATGTAATTTTTTTATGCTCACATCACATATATCATATATGTATACCTAAACAAATTTCAAGTTAAACATATAGATATTTGATTGTTCTTTATTAAAATAAAATGACAAAATGCCCCTGGACATATAAATGTCACACACATGCTTTGATGCTTATTCATCCCCCTTGGTTTAGATCAAGAAAAAAAATTGAATATGAATTATCGTCATTGAAGCTTAAGAATGTTGCTACATCGACACTACATCATTTTACAAGACATTAAAAACCCTCAATAATTAAACTACACTTCATGCGCTCACCATTTTTTTAGATACTTTAATCGGACGTATGTCTTAGAAAATAATTTTATTTAATACGTGTTGCGTATTGAGTGAAATTAATTTGGTTAAGTTGTGTACAAAAAATAAATAAATAAATTTACTTTAAAAAATCGAATAACAAATTCGTAAATGACTTAAAATTACAAAATGAGAAAAACGAGAGGGTATTATAAATCTTACTCTATTTTTAGATTGGTATAATGAGTTGTTAAAGCGTTTCAACCGCGTCTCAAAGGCCACGTATATAGATCCCGAAATAAAGCCAAAAGTTGTGTGAATATTTTAAGAGTTAATTATAGAGAATAGTTATAAAACATAATGAAAGATAAATAATAACCATTAACACAACACTATATAAATACTAATTATTTTTTATTTTTTTGGGACAAAATTACCCTTGTAAATACTCACCACATTATCGCATATAAGTATGAATGATATGATTTTAATGATTCATATCATTTATACGTGATTTGTATGAATAATACTCTATAAGTATGCAAAGTATGAATCATACCTAGCAAGCGAGATTCATACTCAGAATGCTAAAAATCAAAAATCAAACTACACCAACAAAAAAATCCAAACAAATAATATTTAAATATTGTGTATGAATGGTATGATTTTAGTGATTCATACCATTCATACGTAAATTGTATAAATATTACTATATATGTATGAAGAGTATGAATCATACCTAGCAAGCGGATTCATACTCAAATTCTTAAAAAACGAAAAATTTGTCGGTTAAATTTATAAGGGTATTTACGACAATTTACAATAAAATGACTAGAATTTATATAGTGTTATGTTGGTAACTACTATTTATCTTTCACTATCTTATGTGACTATTTTGTATTTTGCCTCATATTTTAATTGGTTAGTCTAGAATTTTATATTATTTTACTACAAGATTAGGAAAAGACAGACATGATTTCCTCACACCTATGATTTATGAAGCATAAACTAGTTAATTAAGGCCCTTTAAAAAAAATTAAATTACATTAATATTAAATTATATAACTGCGTTACTAAGAATTCAAACTCAAAATCTATTACTTTATACATTAATCTCACTACCACTAACTAACACACCCCATTCATTCTCATAATCATGTCTTATGATAACGTTAACAAATTCTTTCTGGGCTTTTGCCCTAAATATAACATATAAACGACAACCGATCATTGAATGGCCCACGACTATATTATGAATAAAGAAATAGGCTTAATTAATTACTGTAGTTATTAGTTAATAGATTAACATAATTTATATTTCATGAATAAATTTATCGTTTTAATTACTATTTAGTAAAAATTAAAAATTTTAATTAATATTTATTTGAAAAAAAATATAGTCTAATTTAAATTTATCAATTCTAAAAATCATATATTTAAAAATGATTATTTACCTAGAGTATCACGCACAAAATTAAATTAAAACTAATAAATTTGAAAATAAAAATAATTAAATATATTAAAATTTATTTGTGGGACATGATTTGTGAGATACTTTATCCTCTCACCATTTTTACCTATTTTTGACACACGTCTTCAAAAATAGGTTAGACTTAAAATGTATTGTATATTAAATAAAGTTTGGATACTTTTGATTTATTATATTTAATTGAATTATGTCTAAAAACATAGATGAATCTACTTAGTAAAAAAAGAAAGAAAAAAAAAAGAATCGAATAACAAATTTATAGACGGTTTAAAAATTAATGACAAAATGAATAACAAATTTATGTAAGCATAAAGTATAATAGTATATAAGACACTACACGGGATATCTCGTATGACATATCAAATGAGTAATTGGGTCGTAAATACATTTTCACTTAATTTGCAGATCTAATGTAATATTCAAAAACTTCGATGTTTACGATATATAGAGTTTAAATTGGATGTCGAAATTCCACACAATTGATATATTAATAAATTATCGATAAAAACTTTCACAACTCATCTTAGCAAATTAAGGTAGTGTGGGATCGAAGTATGCGTTATAATACTTAACCAACAACTCAAAGTATCATTATTTTAGTTTCATAGCAAGAAGAAAAGAAGAATGACGAGCTAGTGCTCTCATGTGGCGAATTAGATAAATCACATGATGTTCATAAAAAAACAACCTAAAAAAGTAAATCTAGGGTTAAGGTGTTTCTGTCAACTAGCATGCAAGAACATTATTTACATGTATCTTAATTAATAATCAGTTGCAGAGAGACAAGATTACACCTGTAAAGTTGTCATTGGTTTGCCTCACTTGGAGATTGGAGAGCACGATTTTCCCAAATAACTAACTCAAATGCTAATGTAGTTCCTCTTATGTTATGTCTGCTCTCTTTTAATTATTTAATTGAATTCATTCTTAAATTATACCTTTAGTGACATACATGCATTTGTATATATATAGACACCATTGTGGCCACAATTTGTGTCATTTCTTCTTGCACTTGTGTAGTTGTGTTCTCTTCCCCTCTCTCTCTAACTCACACATATATCCTCATAATGGAAGCAAAATTTCCTAAAATGGAACCCTTTGTCTTGGAGAGGGAGTTGCCTTATTGTTTGGATGGAGGAGGTGTTGGATCAAGATTATTGCTCGACAAAAATTCCAACATCAGTTATTCGAGTTCCAGTTCGATGATTAACGAGATGGTTTCTCATACTATTTTGAATATTCAATTATCGGATTTTTCAAAAGAAACTATTGTAAGAAAACTTGATCAACCACATGATTCTTTTCTTCCCTCATACAATATTGAATCATCATCCCATAGTTGTCATGTAGGAGGAGAAAGCTGCGACCCTCTAAATTTTCTTCAAGCCTTTTCATCGCCCTCCTCCAAAATTCCAAACATACCCTTGCTCACACATGATCATCTGTCTGCCGCGGCAGGGGCAGAAGCGTCTTTTCAGACGACCAGAACTCATAACAGTTATTATGAGAACCCTTCATACTCCATACCGGAAGCTGATCATAACCAGCAATTCCAAGGCACAAAATGGCTGAAAATGAACCAGAAATTCCCAGAATACCCCTCCAAGGGGTTGAGCAATTACTGGCTAAGCACCACCAAAACCCAAGCGATGAAATTGGGAAGCAGGAAATTACAGAAATCTCCTCTGCCATCATCATCATCATCATCTTCTGCACAAGGGAACAAGCTCTTCAGAGGCGTGAGGCAGAGGCACTGGGGGAAATGGGTGGCGGAGATACGGCTGCCGCGGAACCGGACACGCGTGTGGCTCGGAACCTTCGACACTGCGGAGGAGGCTGCGCTTGCCTACGACACGGCGGCGTATATACTGAGAGGCGACTACGCGCACCTCAATTTTCCTCACCTCAAGCACAAGATCAAGTCCAGTTCCATGTGTACGAGTACGGTGGCCCTTCTCGAAGCCAAGCTCAAGGCCATATCTCAAACAAGACAGCTGTCGCCGCCCCCATCCTCCTCGTCGGACGCGGTGGCTGAAGAGGGCTCCAATTCGAAAGCAGCGGCGGCGAAGAAAGAATGGGCCTTGGATTTGGAGGAAAAAGTGGGATCAACGGAAGAAGAAGAAGAAGAAAGGGTTAATATTGCATCAGAAGGTGATGCAGTTAATCAGTTGAGTAAAGTTCCCTCTTTGGATATGGATATGATTTGGGATGCGCTTTTAGTCTCAGATTAATTCATGATATTCATATAACTATTAATTATACTGTAATTTTTACTCTCCTTTTCATTTTTTTCTGTTTCTTTAATTTTATTTTTCCCTTTTTCAAGTTATATATAAGAGTTTCTATGCAATGTTGTGTTGATTTCTTGACGATGTGTACTGCACAACTACTATATAGTTAGTTCTATATCATATCATTATTGTGGGGAGAAAGGTTTGAGTTTGACTATGAGACAAAAAAAGGATATATAGCTAGTATTCTGCTCATATGCACAAGGTCAACTAATTCATGACATTAATTACATATATTTCTTATAATTAAAGGTTTGATGGTGACGCTTTGCATAACCAAAGAAGAACACACAAAACTCTTTTATTCGTTTCAAGGTCCCTCCCATGCACCTTTTCATCATCAAGGAATAAATTTCTGGTATGACTTAATAGACTATAGAGACATTGAAATAGACAGAATAATAAGGGGGGAAAAGTCAAGATTAAATATATCCTGTCGTTATCATCCAGAATCATGTTTTTTAATTTTATGTTTAATTAATTACTTAGTCAGACGATAATTTGAGTCATATCATATATAGTAGTACAAAGGAAGAGAGCTGATTAAGTTCAGATTATGCTCTAATGTCTTCATTCGTGCATGAAAAAATATGTTAAAAGGAAGTTGACATAAGTTGTAAGAAAAAAATGTTTTTAATGGAGAAATAGATTATAAAATAGAATATATATTACATGTGTGGACAGAACATAATAATAATCGAAGAAACACTGGACTCTTGAGGACTTGCACAGAGTAAGGAACATTACAAATATTTGTATAAATAAATATGTACAGTTGGAAGAAATTATGAAGAACTAATCTTGAATAATATCTTCATCGTCGCAATCAATCCCGACCCAACCAATAAACGAGAACAAGAATTCCTTGAAGCTAACTTTCCCATTCTTATCCCAGTCCATTTCTTCTGCATAAGCAACAATGCCATTGTTAAAACACAGGTAAGCTTTAAAGATGAACTCAAACAAGAAAGAAAGGGTTCATAACTAAAACGGCTGCGTGTGATGTGTGATGGAGATTTCTCCCTAGGAGAAGCCTCGTTTAGTGCCTTGACGACGTCCTTCTTTTTCAGCTTCCCAACGCCGTTCTTGTCAAGAAACAAGAACACTCCAACTATTGTGTTGATGGTGGCTTCAATCTGAGACGAACACATATTCAGCTTCTGTAAAACATGAAACCAGATAACCGAATCGACGTATGCATATACCGTGTTAGATGAGGTAGGAGCATCTCTGAGGAGATAAACCAGACATACAAGAACTATAAACTCTTTGAATTGTATCCCTTCTCTTTCGTCTACGTCGCAGTAGCCGAAAAGATCATCAATCTCCTCATCACTGATGCTAAACTCTAATGCAAGCAAGCATTTCTTGAGCTCTTCCTTGTCTATAGTACCATTTAAGTCTTCATCTGCATCAAGGCATATGAAAAATCAAAGACTCTTCACGGAAAAACATAGATATGGTTTTCTAAGGATTTGAGACTCACCATAGTGTTCGAATATCTCCCTAATCCCTTTCAGCCCCTCTCTGAACTGAGGAAATTTCATGATTATACTATCGATTGATTTGAAAGTGATATTCCTTGAAGGGTTTCTCTTCATCTCCTTCATTTTCTTCTCCACCATTGCATCTAGTCTCTTATAATTGTTTGGCAATGTAGAACAGCAGAGTATGTCTTGTAATTTGTCGTATAACGACTTGTGCATAAAGGGCGATTGAGAAGTGCCTTACAAGTAAAAAAGATATGTGTCAACAACTACACAAACAAGATTCAAGAACTTGTTATCAATCAGCAGCAAATTCAACTGATTAGTAGATTTTGCTTACAGCACTATTTCATATTATGATTGTTTCTCAATGTATCTTCTCCCTTTTGTAGCCACACTTTTTTGGCATAATTTCTGGAAAAGGAAATAATACAATCTGTGCTGCCAAATTAGCCATCCAACACATCAATTTTGAATCAAATCTACAATATTTGCATAAAAAGCTGTAGAATTTTAGGTCTGAACATAACTATAATATATAAACTCACAACCATTTACAGAAAAATCTATCTAGAATTTCACCTAAGGCTAAAGCACCATACTATTGCATCATAAACTTCAAATAATTCACATTTATTGATTAATAAAAAAATAAAATTGCAAATATTCTTTACCTTCTTTCATGGTTTTGAGAGTAAGAATTCCTTAAAAATACGCACAATAGCAGAGAGCAAAATTGCAGAAGTTGATTTTAAAGAATAAAAAGAAGCACAAAAGATGGAATTGGGTGCAAGAGAAGTAAAGTAGAAGTATGGAATTCGAAAATGGAATAATGGTTCTGGAATTAGGATATCTGAGATTCTCCTCTCCTTTGCTTCTATTCCTTTTTCTTTATAACACGAGTGGAAATGCAATCATGGCTTTCACCGAAATCCACCTTCTGTGTCTCAAGCACACATTATCAGGCCAAATTCAACGTTCTGTTTTATGGGGCCTATTAATTTATTTTTCTTCTAGTTAAGTAATCATATGCTATTATTTCTTATTATGAATAAATAATTTTTGGAGTAGCTGTAAGAATATTCATGCACTAACATAATACTGCACATATATACAGTGTACAGTTCGTAAATTGGAGGATGAATTATTCAAAACGCGACTTTAAAGAAAAAAATGTCACAGCGACTTTGGATAAACCTCATGAAGTCGCGTTTCTCTAATCCCTTTCTCTCCGGACAAAACCCTGGTGAGAGGAGAGAGATGCAGGAAATGAAGTATAGAGTGTAGAGGATGATACAAGTCAAGCGTTGAAAAGGATCAAAGAGTGCAGAAATGGCCGCTCGCATTGCCTCCTTCAAACCCATCTCATCTTTTCTTTTATCTTCTAAAGGTCCTCTCTCTGGTGTGTGTGTGCGCGTGTTGTCATATGGAAATTAATATTTTGCGTGAATTCACTCAATAGCTTTCATTTTGCAGTGAACCCATTTTCTCCGGCCTACTTCTCCACAAGATTTGTTGGTGAATCCCCAGTTCTCGTAATCTCTCGCTCTCCCCCCGCTTTGTTCGTTATCTCCGTGTATCTTTTGGTTCATTAATATAAACAAATATTATATCAAAGAATCGATTTTGATTGATGTTACTTTGGAAATTTTAGTATTTCCTATTTATCTGCCTTCTTCTAATTGTTGAAGGTGAGGGATTTTATTCGCGCGGCATTGTATGATCCGGAACATGGGTATTTTTCTCAAAGATCGGGCTCAGTTGGCGTGCTTGATAGAAGCATCAAGTTCAATCAGCTCAATGGTTAGCTCTTTCATGTTTGAATATAATTTCTTTTATTCGATTTGTGTCATTAGGATCGACTTCATGTTATCACTTCTTGCATTTCTTAGTTTAGGACGTTGAGGTATGGGATTTCGATGCTAAGGAATATTAGGCTTATGTAATGAATTGGCAGTGTTTGTGAGCTTATATGCCGGCTTAAATAAGATTTCTTTGGAATTGATTTTGTTATTAATAATCTATTGATGTGAACAGAGCTGCTTGTTGATTTCGTACTGAAAGAACATTAAGATGTTCACCATTACCAAGATAGCTTGACAGTTCTTGATGTATTTATGGCAAGATATTTCATTTTAATGGGTTGTTAAGCCATCTGTTCTGTTCTGATTTGCTTATAGTTCATAACTACCTTTATAAGAAGTGTCCTTGAGAAGCATTTTGTAAATTTTGATATCGACATTCTTCCTTGGTGCTGAGGTTTCTAGTTAGTAGTTGTCTTTATCTCATAGGGTCATAAATCACATGCAAAGGAAATATAATGTAGGTCCTACACTTGCTCTTGCTTGGACGCTTTGAATTTGTTATCACGCACGACTTGTAGTGGTCACAATTGAACAAATTTTTAGGCCGGAAGTCTTATATGAAGCACCTGGATGCTATCTACAAGCAGAGCGACATATCATGGTTTACTCCAGTGGAGCTTTTTAAGGTAAAGTTTTAGAAGCTTGAGATTCAGAAGATCCATATTATTTCAAATTGCTTATCCGATGGTAATGTTGAAATAATATGTTTGAAAGTACTGCATTGTTTCTAAACTGGGACCATCCAGCGAGGAACCCTTCAATTAGCTAAACTGACTGCAAGTTCTAATTCACTTTCAAAATTAATTGTTAATTTGTAAACCGTCAAATTTTATCATCGCCTTAACCCTAGGGGTGATGACTGAACCAGTAAAGTATGGGACATGTAATTTGCAGAGTCTCTTAGGGTACCATTATCGAACATTTTCTAAATTATAAGGCTCAGAGATGATTTGGAGCTCGTTAATGATATGGATTTTTCATGCCTCATTTTCTCATCCAATTCTCAAACTTATCTAGGTGAGAACATAATGATTTAAAGCAAGATTGTCTTCCACTAAGCAATATTTTTGTGATTGCATATGACCCTTTTATTCCTTGAAGTACCCTAACTTGAGGCACATGCCTTTATACTACTTCTCAACCTTCTTAGATGATTTTTTAAAAAATCATTGTAGTCCTTGCTCTCTGCTTTTCTTCTTTTTTCTCTTATTATCATTGTTTGTTATGTTAATATTTATTCTTTTTGCAGCCTTGGTATGCTCATGGAATAGCTGAAGCAATTATGCGGACTACTAACCTCTCTGTTCCTCTAAAAGTAAGTTAATCAGTTTTCTGGTTGATGTATGAAAGTTGCAAACATCTTGTATTATATGCAGATGAACATTATCCCCCCACAAATTTTCTTAAAAGAGTTGTGCAGAATTCTGGTAAATCTGATTGATCATATACGTGCTTCGTTCATGCCTACCCTTCAAGCTTTCTTTTTCTTCCTTTCATGGTTTCATTTACATCTTAGAAATGGGTCTTTGTAACTACTTTCTTTTTCAGATATATGAGATTGGAGGTGGATCAGGAACCTGCGCAAGGGGTGTAATGGATTACATAAAATTGAACGCACCTTCAAGAATTTATGATAGTATGACGTACACGTACGCACTTTCATGATGCATTTTCTCTTTCAATGATTTGAAGTTTTAACGATTTTGAAGTAAATTTGATATTTCCGAGGCATCTTAGATTGGTTTAGTTTATAACACTATAATATGCATTTTATTGTACACTGCATATGCTTTTGAGGTTGTTTTTAAACAATTTCTAATCATGTAATTTGTTTCAGTTCAGTAGAAATCAGTTCTTCACTGGCACAAAAGCAATTAGAAACTGTTGGAGAAGTAAGTAGCCACTTGAAAAAATTCAGGGTAGAATGCCGAGACGCTTCAGATCCAAATGGATGGGGTACAGTTGCACTATTTCTGCTGCCTTTTTCTTACCCTTTACTTCGCTGCATATTTTTCAATTTTGTTTCTCCAACTTTTCTCATGCACCTTGTCTTAGGATAATCATCTTTGGACTACACATAATCATGACTAGCAAAAAGTGCTTTTGGAATCAGGACTAAGTTTGAATTTATGTTTGTTGTAACAGGTCTTGATCAACAACCTTGTTGGGTTATAATGTTGGAGGTATGTAACTTGTGGTATTCCGTGGTTTACCCATCCTCCTATTTATTATGCAACTCTGTTACCAAGATCAGAAATTGGCTGGTTAATAAACACAGTTTAGATATTCTCATTATTAACATGAAAAATTTACATGATCAGCATTTGATGTTACCACGTGCCAGTTAAATTATACACTATTGTATTGGCCAATTTTATACATTATGCTATCTTTTGCAGGTGCTTGATAATCTTCCTCATGATCTTATCTACTCTAAGAATCAAGTTTTGCCTTGGATGGAAGTTTGGGTTGAAAGGCAACCTGATAGGTAACCTATCATTTTTTGTCTTTTACTTCAAATTGCTTGTTTATTAGTTGAACTTATGCTAGTCCATTTGCATATTTACTTATACTGCATTTCTATTGAAATTATTTACTATTTTCTGTTTGTATTCACGTGTTCTTGAATAGCCCAGAACTCTCTGAGCTGTATAAGCCTCTGCAAGATCCATTAATTGAAAGTTGCATGGAGATCCTGGGTTTAGAAAAAGAAGGGAAACCTCGTGGAAGTATGACTGCTTCAATTGCTAAAAATCTTGCAGCTAAAGTTTTCCCGAGGCCTCGAAGATGCTGGCTACCAACCGGTTGTTTAGTAAGATATTATTTAACAAATATTCCAAATCCACAATCTTCTAGATGATTTGTGTGTGTAATCAATAATGGCGTACATAAACATACAGAAACTCCTACAAGTTTTACATGGTGCTTTACCAAAGATGTCCTTAATTGCATCCGATTTCAGTTACCTTCCTGATGTAACGATACCTGGTGAAGGTGCGCCTCTGGTTGCTAGCAAGGTACAGGAAGCTGATTCTATTGTTTGATGATCTTGATCTTTAGCTCGTACTTCTCAACTTCTAGTGAAGTTTAATTAAATTCCTATAAAATAAAGTTTAATCTGTGATTCTATCCTAATTGTTTGCAGAAAGATGGCACTAGCTCAGATTATAACAATTATCTGGATGCCAAGGTTTGTTTCTTTCTTGCTTCTACCTTTATCGAATTTTCTGCCTATGTATGTATCTTCTCATCCATTCACTCTGCCTTATGAAATTGAAACTGATGAGTAAAAGAAAAAACCAAGTGATGCAAAAGTCACATCCTTAAAAATTCAAGAGAATTATAGTCATTCTATGCCTAACTACTAATTCTTACACAGTTACACGTGTTATCCTTCCTCGAATTGACTTACTAATTTACTATCCTTGGGAGATTTGAAGGTTAACTACTTATGATCTGACGATTCTTCATTATTTTACGGCGGGCACAGGGTGATGCTGATATATTTTTTCCAACGGACTTTGGTCTTCTGGAACATATCGATCACTACAGCTCCGGGTGGTTAAAGCCAACTGAGAAAAAGCCTCTGATAAAAGGAAAGAAGAGACGAACACTCACGGTAATTCCCTTGTTGTTTTGTAATCTAGTTACGTACACGTTGTCGACGTCGTACTAATTAACTAGTGTCTTCCTCTCCTGTCCTGTCTTCTCCATGAATAGCTGGATACTTCATCTTTCATGGAAGAATTTGGGCTTCCGACGAGGACGAGGACCAAAGATGGATACAATCCGATGCTGGAGGATTTCAAGAACACCAAGTTTTACCTCAGTGTTCCTACACACAACACCAAGTAGACTGCATGCTTACCTCATCCAATTAAAATTCAGACCCCAAATATAACTACCAGTACCAACTATTATTCATATCATATTATTTCTCAAATTATCTTACCAAAACTGTGCAATTTCATGTTATATGATAATTATACTTGTTTTCAAGTTTACGGTTCTTATCATATTTTAATCATTCGCATCCATTATTCTGTATTCTTAGGGCATGTTTGGTAGCCATGTTATGATATAACATGATAAGATTAAATTTGTATGATGTATAAGGATTATTTTAATCTCACCCCTTCCTTATGATTAAAATATAGGGAAAAATGATGATTTTGGCACGGGCCTAGCGCTTAATAACAGGCCGACATATTAATTACATTTGTTACCAAACACATGATTATATAAGATAATTTAATATAATCCTATCATATATTGCCTACCAAACAAGACTTATTTTCTTGAATCTGTACTTCACTTTATTCATAATTATCTTTGTTATTTCATACAATGTTCTAATTTTGTTGATATTGTTAACTAACAATTTTTTTTATTTCATAAAATGTTGTAATTTTGTTATTGTTAAATAATAATTTATTGGCTTGTCCACGAATTTGTTATTTTGACTTCACACAAATTTTAAGAGAATAGTTTGACTCAAGTATATCGTTTATTAAGTGATGTTTGAATTCCACGTAACTTATTATATTTAATTCAATTATGTGTATAGAGTGGTGGGGTTTATTTACCAAAAAAAATGAATAAAAAATTTGAATAACAAAAATTAAATTAGGGAATGACTCAAATCAATTTTAAGGAGACATAATATTATCTAGTTTTTTCTTACCAATATTATGTATAATATTTAATAATTTATTAATTGATAAATGAATTTATATCTTCATACAACTCGTGTCTTGATTAACACATATGTCTAATTATGGATATATCATTTTATTACACAATTAATTCTAATTAAACGATCTTAAATTAATATATTAATTAATAGTACTAGATTTCAATTTATATATGTGATCAAAATCAAATTGGTATCTTTAATTTGATGCATCAATCTAACACTAATGTCCATCCTTAGCATATTAGTTTGTTATACTATAATTTACGCGCGTACATAAATTACTAATATATTACAAAGTATTCTCTAAATTTAATTATTGTATTCGTGTATTTTATTTAATATTTACATACATGCACGAGCCTGTGTGCGTGCAAATCAATCTTTTTACTAAAACGAGGGAAGCTGTAAATGAAATTAATTATCAATTTTCATATATATCCACTTAATTTTGACAGAAATTGTACCAAAAGTACAGAAAATTGAAAATTACTGTGCTATAATAAGTGCTGCATTTACAAAATCTTGAATACTCCTCCTGATTTTATCAGTGGATTCATATAATTTATAATCTTCACTCATTTATCATTGAATAGTGAATACCCCTACACTTTATTTGAGATTAAAATTACACATATATATCCATAAACTCAAGATTACATTAATATTGCTTGCAGAAGTAAATAAATTAAGATTCAGAGAGAAACAAAATTGACTATTCATTACTTCCCTCAGCCCTCATATATATGTAACTGGATTAATTCATACATTCTCACGTATCATTGAGCAAATTAACATTGATTTATAGCCATTACCAAATGTTGTTGTCTCATTATAAATGGAGTATAATATTTCTTGCACTCCTCTCATCTCTACAATTTAATAGTGGGAAGAGGATCGTGGTTGATCAATCAGGCAACGGTGCTTTCACAACCATCCAAGCTGCCATTGATGCAGTCCCTTCTAACAACCAAAACTGGACTACTATCGACATCAAGCCAGGCGTCTATAGGTATATATAGATATTTCAAGAATATATATCATCATCAATATATGTGTAAGAAGTTAACTGTTATTACAACAGGGAAAAAGTTCAAATTCCTCATGACAAGCCATTCATCTACCTAAAAGGAGCAGGAATGGGAAGCACCTCGATTGTGTGGGACGATCATGGCCCCATTAATCAATGCGCCACATTCACTTCCCAAGCTGATAACACACTCGCCAAGGACATTACATTCACCGTAATATATATATAATTCATATTAATCCTTTTCTTTCTAGCTTTTCCTTTCTCCTGCTGCATCTGCATGCATATATATTCATGTTCTTACATTATATATATTCACCATGCAGAATTCTTACAACTATCCCCCTCAAAGTAATAATAACCCTCGGGCAACGGCGGTGGCAGCCTTTATCCTAGGCGATAAATCGGCCTTCTACCGGTGTGGTTTCTACAGTGTACAAGACACGTTGTGGGACGACCATGGCAGGCACATCTACAAAGACTGCACCATAGCAGGTGCAGTGGATTTCATCTTTGGTGATGGCCAATCCCACTATGAGGTGCAGTAGTGGATTTCATCATCTCACTAGCTAGAGTCAGGGTTGGGGTTTAACCCTTTAGTTAATTTGGTGTTTTGTTTAATTTGTTGCAGAATTGCACCATATCAGTACCTGCAGCAGAAGCTCTAGGCCGAACAGCGGGCTTCATTACAGCTCAAGCAAGAAACGCTGCAGAAGATACGAGCGGATTCGTCTTCAAATACTGCAACGTAACTGGAACTGGAAAAACATATCTTGGAAGGCCATGGAGAGATTATGCTAGGGTTCTTTATTACAAGTCTATACTTTCCGACATAATAGTCCCTCTAGGTTGGGATATCTGGGGACACGATGGCAAGGAGTAAGATTAATTAATTAAAATAACTTTAACTGAAATGAAAAATCTTTAAAATAAATTGGAAAATGGCATGCATGCAGGGATTTGTTGACGCTGTCGGAGTATAACTGCAGCGGTAGTGGAGCGAAGAGTGACGGAAGAGTGAAGTGGGAGAAGAAGCTTAGTGAGGGAGAGGTGAAGGAGTTAACCAGTATTTCCTTCATTGATAAGGAAGGTTGGGTCAAGAAAGCTTTCGACATTATAGGTAGTTGATCCATACCTGTCTTCTTCAATTTCAATAAATTTATTTATTTATTTATATGACCTAATTAATTAGAGGTTGTTATTGATTAGGAGTATATATCTATATATATAAAATAAGTGATTAATTAATTTAATTAGCATTCACATGCTTAATTTATATGCGATCTGCTTTGCGCGTATATATATCCTACAATTAATTAGTATCCTTGTAATTATTAATGAAGGAGTAACCAAATGTACGTATATTAGTATATTGTAATTTGATGGACACACATCTACCTGCGGATCGATTTTATTATATCGTATATAGATTTGAGTTTCTATCTATTCTCTCCTTTCTTCTTTCAACTACTTTGTTTATAAAATATTTAATAAATTAAAGCGAATAATATTTTGCAACAGGTTGGATATTATTAAACAATTAAAATTTGATTTTGAAACTCATATTAATACATTAATTAAAGTTTTATAGAATGAATAAAAACTGTCAATTCGAGAGAAGTTAGCATTGATATATCATATATTGGTAGATGCCTTAAACAATATAATGCAGCGTACGTTATAGTTGAATTTTGGTTGTCTTCAAATATATAACTCATAAAGGAACAAAAGAAGTCTAAAAAATCCATTAAGATCGCGACAATGAGTTTCAGAGATCGATACTCACCTTCAGTCTAAACTAAATTGCAACACAATATATATTTCGCAAATTTTATTTTATTTAAATAACTACTTACGTTATATATATATAAAAGAAAGAAAAGACATAATTATAAGAAAATAGAGAATCTGACATAAGGGGTAGAATAACAAAAAATTGACTTTCACAATTCCTGATTAAATGTGAGCGTGTATGTACGTGTATATATATATATGGGGATGGATATATAGTCAAAGGTGCCATGATTACATACACTGTATTTAATACTTCCATTTCCACTTAAGATGTGAAATGGAAAAGGGAAAGACGCAACCACCTCAAACACTCTCAAACCTCCATCAATTGTAAATACAGATTCACACAATTTCTCATCGATGCATTCAATATTACCTACGTATGCATATATAATTATTTATGATTCATTCCATGATCGGGTTTCAGTTTGCTAGGGATCACAAATAATGCATCTACTTTCTCAATTCCTACTATATATATGATACTTAGGGGGTGTTTACTAAGTGGGATTAGGAGGGATAAGCCTAGATAGATAAAAATAGTATAGGCTAATCTAATGTTTACTAATTAGGATTAGACTTCTAAGATATCCTAAAGCCCGTAATTAAGGTTTCAATAAGGGATTATTTCCTTGATTTCTATCCCACCTAGAAGGATGAGATTAATATAATCCCAAGGGGTGGATTATTCTAATTAATCCCATCCTACATAGTAAACACCCTCTTAGAGTCATGATTAATTAAGGATAGATGGGGCATGTGATTCTTGATCGTAGTCGATTATATAAAAAAAAATGTAAAGAAATTAGATAGTGTGGAGTAGTGGAGTGTGTCCATGTACTTAAAAAGACTAGGGTTATCAACTGTAGTCTTTTGCTATACATCATTAAACTGTGATTTCGTATCATATCAAGTAGCTAAGTGAATATACTAAAATAGAGTTCTAATTTGATCAATTCTAAGTTCTCCAACAGTATCCTCGTTTTCTCCAGATTTGAATCCTTTCTTTGAGAAACAAACATCATTTGAGTATATGGTGTTCATAGAGACAGTTATAAAGTATTAGACTTTATCTATTATTCAGCTCTATCTACATATAGAGATTATTCAATTCCATGAATCCAATTAATTGACTACTTGAGTTTCCGTTTGGCTTTAAATAATTTTCTTGAACAAATTCAATTACCCAAAATGTTGAAATTAAGCTTGCCTCCTAATCCACCCTTCATTATCAATGAAAGAAATGCTTGTCAGCTTCTTCAACTCTTTCTCACTTATCTTATTTGCCCACTTCACTCTCTTTGAAGTGTCCGAACCCTTACCACGACATTTGTACTCAGCAAAAGTCAACTGCTTCCTGCAAGAAAAACAACAAACTTTTCATGATTTTAGTCAAAGATATATATATAGATTTTTCATCGAGATCGAATAAAAATAATGATCTTACTCTCGGCCGACGCTGAACCAAGCAGTCCATCCTTGAGGAACAACAATATCAGACATGGATGTGTTGAAGAACAAGACTGTTGCATAATCTCTCCACGGCCTTCCCAGATATGTCTTCCCCTTCCCATTTATATCACATTCTTTGAACACAAATCCATTCGTTTCACTTGCCTTTGATCTTCCTTGTGCAGTTATGTATCCAGTCACTCTCCCAACTTTTGCAACTACTGAGATACTACATTTCTGCTCCAGCAATCAAAAACCAAGATTTTAGAAAACAAATATGGATGACCTAATCCAAACACACACACACACATATACACACATCTAGTCATAATCTTAGTACCTCGTAAAGAGATTGGCCTGCACCAAAGATGAAATCCACTGCTCCTTGGATCGTGCATTGCTTGAAGTAATGCCTGCCTTGGACGTCCCATAACGTATCTTGCAGGCCGTAGAATCCACATCTGTAGAAGGCCGATTTGTCGCCTTGTATCTTGGCTGCCACTGCTGGCTTCATAGGATTCCGATGACTTCCATTTTGAGGACTGTTGTAGGAATTCTGGTTCAGACTCATATATCAGCAAAAGACCATCAAGAAACATATATTTTATAAGTATGAAATATGATCATCTTCTTACAACAAATCTTATGCTCTTGGCAATTGTGTTGTCAGCATAGGAGGAGAAGGTAGCACTTGTAGCAATAGAGTCATGAGCATCCCATATTACTTTTGTGTTCCTCTCTCCTTCTCCTTTGAGGAAGATGAATGGCTTGTCACTAGGAATGCTAACTTGTTCCCTTCAAGAATGGAGGATACTAATAATACTACTTTTCTCATTGAAAGTATGCACAAAAACGAAGAGATGTATGTAATGAAAAGATGTAGAATTTCTTGATCACCTGTATACACCTCTTTTGATGTGTATGTAAGTCCAGTGCTTGTTGTTAGAAGAGACAGAGTCTATGGCAGCTTGGATCGTCTTGAAATGGCCTTTCCCAGATGGATCAACATTGATTGTGTGATGAGTTTTAGGCCTCTTATGGTGTGATGCAGAGGTAGTATTAGTGATGGATGAAATTGGTGACAAGAGAGCAAGAAAGGTGAAGATAAATAATTCGGAGGAGAACTGCATTTTTGAGGTTGCATTAATGGGACTGGGAGAGTGTTGGGATTTTGAAGAGTTGTAGTAAAGGAATAATGAGGATTCATGCAATGACTAAAAACTTACTCTAATTTGCTACTAAAATGCAGACTGAATCATCTCATCATGAGATCGGTTCAATGTAAGTAATAATGCATATATCTTCATATAATTACTCAGAAAACTGACATGGCATACTCTCTTTAATATTGTTTGCAGTACATTATTCTTATACATATTGTTTATATATTTATGTAAACAAAATATTTGTGTACATATGAATATGTAACTACGTAAACTCATAGAGGTTGGGAGGAAAATATGTGAAATCCTGATTTATGTATCTGTTTTGCTATTGATTGCAGTGTGGGTAAGCCATTCGAGGTAAGTCGTATAAATATTAAACACGTGCTCATTGATATATATATATATAATATATGAATGGGTGTTTCTTGAAAAAATTTTCTTTTTATGTAATGTAATCATGCTATCGCTCAACATATGGAATTTCAATAGAAACATTAATTAAAGAATAAATTGCTACTCTTATTCTCCAATAACACGAAACCTTATTTTTTTCAAATATGATTATCATGAATTTAGATTATGGGTAAGCCATTGGAGGTACATTTTAACAAATGTGGAAATCCTTCATTTAGAAGATATTTCCATCCACCAAAAGAAAGAAAAATATATATTTCACTAACAAATCGTACAAACAAAGAAATCTCAAGTTTGGATTGTACCATAGCAAGATTTCTTGATACGTATTAATGAAAAAGGAAACGAAATGTTTGCAAGATTAATATCTCTTCTCAAATCTTATCATTGTCATTACAGTGATTGGTATTTTTACTTGAAATTAATGAAACTAAGAATAATATTATATACACTGATCAGAAACAAAAATAAGCACCAATCATAATTTAAAGAAACTTTGGGAATCATAAATAAAATAACTCAAGCTCATTTGATAATAAACATGGAAAAATCTATTAAAACTTGCAAAATTTGAGAATATAGCATCCGATTTCATGAGTAGAGACAAAAACCTGAGTATTTGATACAAGAAAAATAAAAATTGTCACGGATTTTGTTACTTCAACGGAATCTAACTGCACCAACAAACTTATCACTCAACAGCTATTTATGATAATTTTTTAGTATTTGATGGGCGTAATAACGTCGAGCTGTGAGCCGAGTTTCTCCATAGCAATCTTCTCAGCTTTGGTTCTCAGTTTGTTCAATTGCTTCTTTCTTTCGTAAGTTACCTGAGCTCTTTCCTTCCTCTTCTTCTCGAGCTCCTAAACAAACAAAAAGTAATGCATTTAAGATTCGTTACGTGCAATATAGGATCAGAACCAGAATAAGAAGAAACAGACGATGAATCTAACAATATCAAACTCATGGAAGCAGAATCTATATAGCAAAACTCGAGAAACAAAGAAATTACAGAAAAGTTGTCATGCGAACTTACCTTGATGGTATCATAGTGGTTCCACCCAACTTCTGATGACAGTCTGCCCAACAAACAGTATTTATGGCCAGCTTGGAGCCTCAAAACCCTACACATACAAGAAAAATAATGAGTTGAAAGATAAATTGATCACATATAAATATATTAAAGAAAGATCAAAACAAGAACTCACTTGAGAGCGTCAGGAATAACCATTCTCTTAATTTTGTCATAGGGTGGTGGGACACCCTCATAAACCTTTAAGCGTGCAAGTGCAGCTTCTCCTCTCTTAGTCTTGTGGGGAATCATCCTACGAATACAAGTAGAGATGACATAAGCAAACCAATTATTCTAAGTACATAAATCAATATACATACATAAGAAGCAGTACTATTAATTGTTATCCCACAGTAAAAGGAAGTACTTCTCGCTAAAAACAGATACTGAGGATTCACTACAAAATTAATCAAAGAAAACTTACACGCATACCATAATTTCCAACATAGTGTGTAACGGAACTGTAAATTAAGGAGAATATAACCAAAACACTATGAGTTTCAGTGATAGGAAACCACTAAAAGCACGCCAAGGAGGCCAAGATGATCTCATATACATAGGGCCTATTAAACTGAGGCTCGTGGGTAACCCAAGTAATTCCAGAAGAAGATTGCTCCAAGTGCTAAGCTAGTCTTACACAATTACAATATGTGAATATGCAAAAAAAATCAAACCCCTGTAGTAAAAATACAGTGAAATAGATGCCCTTTACTCCCAGGCATCCTATCTAAACATATACTCGTTCAATTATGATTGAAAAAAAAACTAAAACTTTCGAGTCCCAAATCAATAAATATACATATAAGCATCCTAGAAAAGTGAATTAAATGATCCAAAGACTGAAGTTTTATCCAACAACAAAACGAACAAGAAATCAATGAAACTGGATTACAAAATATGCGTACAACTACAGAGACAGAATTAAAAAACTAAAGGTGACATTTTCAAATCAACAGCTACCGGATACAAGCAAAATATGACTACTTAAAAGCAAAGCAGAGGAGAAAACATACCCACGGATGGTTCTCCAGAGGATCTTAGAAGGGGCGCGGAAATGGATTGGACCGTGCGAAGGCTTGGTGTTCATACGCTTGCGCAGAAATCTCAAATACTTCATCTTCTGGCGAACGAGGCCACCGGAGAGGCAGATTTCCTCGCATCTCACAACTACCACTCTCTGCCCGTTCAACAGCTCCTTCGCCAGAATCGACGCCAAGCGCCCAAGCATGTGGTTTCTGGCATCCACCACCACCCTCTTCGCGCAGATCCCGGACCCTGAAACCATTGCTCTATCTCGCTCTTGTACTCTCTCTCTCTCTCTCTCTCAGTGAGGCGCAGGAAGTATTGTAATGGCCGTGTGGTGCTCCAAGGGAAACTAGGGTTTTTCGAGATTTTATATAATTGCTGAATTGGATATTTGATTTGTATATGGCCCAAAGTTATGGCCGCTTTTTCAACTAAAGAAGGTTTGGGTTTCTATATGGCCCAAAATAGGGCCTTTTCATCCCAATACCTTAATATCAAATTTATCCCTATTAATTTGGTAACCCCATATAACCGGCTTACACCTTAATAACATTTGTTCTACGTCCGTGTGAACCACGTAAATATAAATATGTCTAGTTTTTCATATTTGTTATTTTCTCAATTAATCATATTACATTATAACATAAAGGATAAAACTCGTGGTTTGACAAGTACATACTGAATATATTGGTAAGTTTTACCATGCTTGAAAAACTAAAACCCCCAAAACCATGTGCTATTCTTGAATCTTGATCGTAGAACTAACAGTATATGCCCCACCAATCATGTATGGAAGTATGGAACCCATCTCAAGCATGATGCTCTTCTCATGAACAAACAATTTTTCACTCAACTCATAATGCAACACTCATTTGGTGGAAATGCCTAAGACAATCCTACCAACTCATAATGCTCTAGTCTCTACTACTACCTACCATATATGCATATTTCTCATATTACGACTTCTGACAAGTCAACTCATGCACATGACATCAACATCCTTTTTTTGCTTTGACTTTGTCTATTTCTGTTTCAAGGGTTTCCCCAAATTAAATTATTTAAGTATCTTGAATTGACACTACTCACTTCGTGTTTTGTCTCTCATACCTCTCGCCAAAATCCCTTTTCACTTGCTGAGTGAACTGTCAGCCTCACACACTCACAGTGAAAATGATGGCTTCATTTTCTGTCTGCAGTTTTGAGATTGGGCTTTCATATCATATTTTGTATTAGTCATCACAGCATTATTAATTAGAGAGAATTAATGAAGTTGAACTACAATATTAAGATTTAGAACTTAGAAGAAAGAAAAGGCAGCACATGAAATAAAAGGAAGAATCTGCAGAAAGATGCTCTTCAAACTTTGAGTAGTACATTGTTACTCTCATGAACAGAACTAGCTAACAATGCATGCTGAACTGAGTTTGCTAAATCATCAGCTGTAAACATTGCTTCTCCACTCATCTGCAAATATGTACAAGAGAATGATGTCATTATGAACTAGTGAGGAAAACATGAATTCGTCTTCTAGTTTTTTTTCTTCTTCTTTTCTTTTATTATATTAGAAAATGAAGTCCATACCGTGACAGTGAAAGAGCAAACTACATCTTCTTGAATGGTGGCAATATTAGTTTGCAGAATTCGGAGGTGTAAGTGCTCAAGTGCAGCAATGTTCTTGATGAGCTGGCCTGGCCGCCTCCTCGAATTAATCTTGATCAGCCCAAAGTATCCAGAAAGATTCACTTCAACATGAGCCAAACAAGACTTGCTCTCAGCCGTTTGATCCATGATCAGATTGAGATCTGCTGTGGACAAGATCAAAGGCTGCCCTTGATCGTCTGCACTCGTTGCAATATGTTGCCCTTTTAGTGATTCAAGGCATTGCAGAAGTTGCTCCAGCTCTCTCACGAACTCGATTGCTCCACCTACTATGGAGGCTTGATCACCCTATAGAAAAAAGTTAGCATAATACTTATATCATCATCTATATGCTAAAAGTGAAGATTTTATTACCCTTTGAGCATAGGAGGTTGGCATGAGAGACCTAAGGATTTGAAGATGTTCATTCATTTGCTTCCTTCTGTTCCTCTCCACTGCAATATGAGTCATTCTCTGCTTCTCAACTTCTTCACTAGACTTTGTGGTTCTTGCTCTCTTTCTCTTTATCTTGTCCTTTACTAGAGGGCTCTTTTCAAAAAACATCAGTTGCGCAGACGCTTCGGCTGCCATAGTGATCTGTTCCTCACATTTAGAATTGGAAGATGGAGGTGGTGATGACGATTGTGGATTATTCAGCATGTTAAAACCTTCAAGAGAATAGTTTAGCCCCTCAAAAATATTGTTTTGCTCAATGTGAAACATAACCAAGACAAGATATATGTCAATGTTGAAACATGTTGCAGCTCTATATATTTATATATAATGTGTGTGTGTACACTTTACTTGTTTCTCTTTTATGTAGTAAAACAGCAAATTATATTAGCTGAATCCATGTGTGAAGAGAGCTTGGACAGAGACTTTACTGCTTGGGGCCACTATCTTCTGATATTCAAACATAGATTATGTAATAATTTCAAGAAACAAATATATAGTCAGATATTTCTACTGAAATCATTGGGTGGTCACATGATATAGTGACAAAAAGTAATTAATTGTGCATGCTATTTTTTGGAAATAAATCGAGGACATGTATGAGCAGTGCATAAGCCACCAACTATTGCCAGATAAAAAAAGAGTGAAATTTGATACATGGCACTCTTTCTCTCTCTCTCTTGTTCTCTCTTTTCTTTTTCTTTTTCTTTTCTTTTTTTTCCCATTAGAGAGAAGAAATTAACCGCTGTTATATGTAAATAGGCACACTCTACCACCTTCGCAGAAATAGCCTATAAATCAAAAGTATAATCTTTGGTGAAAATGATTAAAGGTTTCATCCATGCACGTTGAAAGATATTATGTTGCTTGCATCATTTACATAAAGTGGTAATGGAGGAGGAGGATGAAGATGAAATGACAATTAATTGGACACCAAACCAACGTTAACGAGCTCAGAGTGATTTTATCTCCCAAATAATCCAAGATTTTATGTGTATGCTAATTCAAAATATTTATTAATATTATGTTTGATAGAAGGTGTAAAAAAGAAGTTTAAACTATTTGACAGAGGAATCCATGCATAATTAAGTTTGAGAAAGCAGAGGTTAAGGGCGAACTTAAGAAAACAAGTGGAGTATCAAATGAGAGCAATTTCAAGTTCTAGTTCATGGCTAGTAGTCTTAAGTAAAAGATTTGAATATAAAATTACAGGAAAATCAACCATATGTGAATATTAAACAACCGCCATGCATCCGGTAAGAAATTGGTTCGACTATCGCCTTCTCTGTGGTGCAGTTTCCTAATTCCAAGCATTCATATATAGCATATCGAAACATAAGCATGGCTTCAACCACTGATGAGCGATTAATGGAATATGTTGAGATTTCTCTGCGGAATCTTGCAGAAAAGAAACGGAGAGTTTGCAATTATGATGTATATTCAAACGCTTGTGGTGGTGCGGGCTCTTCATCCACTGCCATCGCCGAGGCTGAGCCAGTGGCCGATGATGCAGTAGTGTTTGGTGCTGTGGATGAGATAGAATCGGTTAGAGCCAAAGCCTCGGGTTCACTTGGACGAAGATCTTTCAACAGAACAAAGCCTGAGGGTGCTGACTTCACAGGCACATATCTACTGTCTTCGAGAAATTTGATAAATTTTTCTTGTGCCGGAACCACTCTCGCAGGGTTGGTCAAGATTTCAAAAGATGGCTCTGGTTCAGCCTTCTTTTCTGTGGCGATATCAATCTGAAAACATCAGGCAGAAGAAAAGCTCGAAATTAGCAACTTCGTCTGTTTCAAGTAGGGGGTAAAAGAATTTTGGTTGATAAAAGTCATCAAAGGGTGAATTACACAAACCCTCCTTAGAGTTATTTATATAATATCTATATATATAAACAAATAAGCGCACGTGAAACCACATGCAGCATCCACATACGAAAGAAGCAGTAAGGAAAAAAAATACTATTAATGTAATTACTTTACTAACATAGAGTAACAGCAGCATACCTGCATGGAGTCTCCCTCTTTCTCACTTGTTTTTCCCTTTCCAGAACTTGGCTCTGCCTTCTCCGCATTTGCTTTCTCAGCATCCTTCTTAGTAGCCCTGGCCTTGGCTCTAGCAGATGTAGATAATACTGCTGTAGGGAGCTTAACAGCTGAAGCAGCGGTAGGTACAGTTGTAGGTTTTGGGTATTCAAACAATGATGGTTTTGCGTGTGATAGGAACTCAAACTTCGGCACTTTCAGGTCATAGTTCAAGCCAATTAAGGCAGTTGGTGAAAATGCCAGACTGATGAAATATATAAGAGGGTACCAGTACCAAAACTGACTGAATACAGCCAGACCTACAATTGCTGTCATTTTGTCATGCTTTGTCTTTGACAGTAACCTGATGGTAACATTCCTTCCACCAGCATCAAGGATTCCAGAAGCTAAAATGGCACCCATCTTGCTCATTGTGTCTTCATGTTTATCAAGGATTATCTTTTCCAATTGTCGCCTGTGAATACAAAATAATGTAAGTAGAAAGTATGTTAATCAACAAGTGAAGTAGAATATTGTGAGAGCAAATACCTGAATTGACCAACACGGGAATCACTGGCTTCACTAGTTTGTACCATAACCATTGCCATTGCAATTAGAGCACCTTGGCGAACAAAGTCCACAACATCTGATGTCAAAGGCTCAAGCAATGATATGGCTTCACTAAGGCCAGTACCAGCACAAGAAATTCCAACTGCTAGTGCAGCGCCATACCGGACATGTGGGTTGTATGACTCAGATAATAGTGAAACAATTCGAGGAGTCTGGATTTGAAGAATTACGTAAATCAATAACTGGTCATGATAGCAAAGTAACATTTTTCTAACTCTTCGATCCAAGTGTATTTCTCATATATAGTAGAAAGCTGAGTTTAATATTCAACAACAAAAGGTCCATTTTTCTTCTTCTTGATTGTAAAAGTTAATAGACATTATCATCATAGATGTGTAGACAACAAATGACATATTAGCAGAAGGAACACTGAAAAGAAGATACCAACCTGTTCCGGGTCAGAGTACAAAACAAACCCCAGGGCAAGTACAGCAGTCCTTCTGACATCATCACTCACATCTGAGACAGCAAAATGTAACAGCTGACGAATGGCCTTATTGTTTGCTGTACCCCTATATGCTAGTGCCAGGGCATACATTCCACCATATCGCAAGATAGGGTCCTGATCTCTAGTCATTTGCTCAATTAGAGTATCTGCTTCTTCCTCTCTTCCGTATACAGTAAGTGCAATACCCAATGCCAAACCCCTGCCAACATGTCAAATCAAAGCCACGTGAAGAACAAAACAGGACAGGCAATATTATCTATCCCAGCTTTTTATGGAAAACCAAATATTACCTAATAATCTTCTCATGCTGAGTCTCATGCGCATAAGCAAGCATTTCTCCAGCTTTCTCACTAGCAGTTCCAACCATCAATAAACCCATACTTATACCGGCAGCTTCACCAGCTACAGCACTGTCTGTGTATAGGACATTTTTTATTTCATCAAAGATATCATCATCAGCAGTGCCTAAGGCTGCCAAACCAAGACCTAGGCAGGCACCATGCTGAATAACCTGCACCAGTTGTCATATTCCAGCATTTAGCTATTGGTTAATGGAGACATGGAAAAGCCATAAAAGCACATCACATGAAATGAAAGCACAAACCTCAACATTAGTACTTCGCAAACTCTCCCTTAGAAACTGTTTAATGCCCTCCCCATGATTTGCATGGATTAAACCAAGAGCATATAAAGCTCCACCTTCAGAATAGGGACTACCACCACTACCAGCTCCACCTTGTGGCAAATAAGGTGCCATTAGCGATCTTCCTTGCTGCAGATGACCTCTGTGGATAACCCCAAGCCCCGCAGTTGCACTAAACTTTGCCCAATTTGTAGCCCTACTCAGCCAATCCTGAAATACAATTAGGATGAAGGATTAGGAGAATATTAACTACATGAAATAATATGACTATGAGCAAAAAAATTATGTAACTCAGCAAATGGGAAGATACCAGATTCTCGCGGAGAAACGTGTCCACAGTTGTTCCAGCATGCATAATAGCATTGGCATATATAGTTGCACTATGGCAAACACTATTTCTCATTTCAACAGATTGCTTTATTGTCTTAAGAATGAGAAGATCTGATCTGAAAGGAGATAAGAAACACATTGTTCATAAAATTTAGGCCACTTCCTTTTCAGTATAGTGAGTCTGTATATGGGAAAAAACCAATACTAAAAACAAATTTGAAAAATGCCTCACTTGTTATGACTATATAAAAACTGCAGAGTCAACTGTATGCAAGTCTCTCCAGACAAAATTCCTCTCATTTTCAGTAATCTCTCTTCATAAACAGCTTCTTGCGGATCAGAACATGTTGCAGAATCATCTGCTTGGGTCCCATCCGTCATCTGAACCTCTTCTGATATAACTGCATTACCACCTGGCACATCATCTGGCTGTGCAGACTCCGGCTGCTTTGCCTCTGAAGGCCGTGACTTCTTGGCACTGGGAAGCTGATCTCTTACTTTCAATAGGAAGGCTTGGTGTTCATTCTCCACCAGATCAAATGCTATTTGAAATGCCAACAGTGCATCATCTGCATTTTCAGATCGTAGGAGTTTCTCCAATATGCTTGCAACGCCTTCAGGCTCGTCCAAAAACATTAGGCGCTGACACATGCTCAAGTAATCTGGAGAGGGCAATTGTTGATATATCTTGACAAGAAGTCTGAGCACCTGTTTCAGATTAGAGAACTAAATGTCATTTCTATTATCTTTTCATGACAGAAGGAGATACGACGCTGGAAGTTGACCAACTAACCCCCAAACACCGTCATCCCTAGTTCCCTGTTCTAGTTTTCTATTTCGTTGATTTTCCCTATAGTAATTATTGTACTTTTTCTTGGAGTGAAGTAAGCCAAGAAAACTTGAAACACACAGGAGGCTGGAAGATGCCACAAAAGCACAATAGAGTCGAGAGTCCATAGGTACCTTATGAATATGGGCTGATAACTAAACAAGGTCAATCAATATACATATCACAAGAGTTCAGCCAGCAAACATAACTGCTCAATGGGAATAAGAGAATTCACCTCAAGACGATATTCTCTTCTGTATACAAAGTTGTGGGATACATCAATGCAATAATTAATAGTAGCATGAACATTATCACTCTGGACAACTGCTTCCTTGAGCTTGTCCAACCGTCTGCATTCAACAGCCACTCCTATAGCTTGTTGGTATTTTCCATCTGCAATACATCTGTAGAGAAGGGTTAGAAAGAACAATAAAAAGTTTCTAAACCATGTAACTATTCTTGGTAAAATGAATGTAATTTTACATACTTATCAAGCATTCTCTCCACAATTGCCTCCAGTCTAGGGTCAATTACAGCTGACTCATAATTTGCCTCTGCTGCTTTCGTCTTCAGACTGGCATATTCATCAATTGCTTTGGCTAAGGACACAAGAATACAATAATAAGGTATTACATAGGGCACCCAAAATCACTATAGCATTATTTCAATATGAATTATATCATAAACAATAATCATTTTGGAAAAAACAGCAATAATTATTATCATATAATATCATAGGGAAATATTGATATTTAATTTCTCACCAAGAAGAGTATGAACATAGTCAGAATCCTCTGATACATCAAACTGAGGACCAGCTCCCAAAGCATATGATAGAGAGTCGTTAAGTTCGCCCAGATAATAGAAAACCTGTAATACAATCAATTGATCTTTGTCAAAGAAGAAAAAAGAAATTAAAGAGAGATCATTTAATAAGTTCTCTAACAAGTTCACACTTTGAGTGGAGATAATTATTATGAACTGATGCTGTGCAAAGAATAACTTTGCGGGAAGTACAGACTAACAATTGCAACAAGCAAGACAACAGACATGATGTAACTTCTAAAACACATATAGAGAAGAATGGCTATAAGAGTGACCATATTGGAAGTTTGAAACCGAAAATGAAATTGTATACTGTATACCTTGGAAACAAGCAAGGCGGCTAGATCCCTCTGTTCAAATTCTTCATCTTCATATAAGCTTTCACTGTGGTCATATTAGAAATAGCATTATCAAATTTTATAAAAGTCAAGTCAAACATACATATAAGCAGAACTGATCAAAATTAATAGCCTGAAGTTCCAAGATAAACAAAAACCCAACATCTATGTTTCTTATAGATCAAGAACAATTTTCTTAATATAAAATAGGTACCAAAACAAACTCAAGTTAGCTGCATGGAACTAAATAGGGAACTCAATCTCCGCATAAATGGAAAAAGCCACTAGTATTAAACAATCAAGTTGCAGCAACAAACTAATTGTTTGAATTCACTGACAGTTTCGAAATTGAACTCAAAACATTTATGTTCAACACCATATATTTCTCTGTATTCCTCAATACTGTTCCTTCCTAAACTAAATTACTACTATCCAGTAAATCCAACTAGGCATAGTGTCAATAATTGTATAAATCAGGAGCTGAAGCTCAGCTCACTTAATTGATGATATCCCCAACCCCATTAAATTCAACGATTTTAATACCCCCGCCGTTTCAAAGATATCCAATTTGGGAAGAGCAGAACTCGAATCAAACAAAAGAGCATAAAATGCTAAAAAGAACGTAACTTCACTAAAAAAGAAACCCATTTGTTAATCAAATCCCTTGGGTTTCTCAACAAAAGTAATCCCAACTCATTGCTAGAGTACTCGGCAATCAAAAAACAATAAAAAGTCAAGATAGGAAAAGGGATTACATTATCGGGACAGAGGTGGAAATCTCCGGCCAAAAGTAGTTTACGAAGGCATTGAGATTGGAGAGCGCGTGAATCTTGAGAGCGGGGTGGCTCTCGTTCAGCATCGCCAGTAGCCCGCCGGCGGAGCTCACCATCATCGGTGCAGCAGACATTGTACAAAATTAGGGCTTCGATCTAATGGAATTTGGGGGTAAAGGGTTTACCTTGAGATGTGATGGAACCGGAGGGCACAGCAAAGAAAAGCGAAGTGGAAAACACAATAATATTGCGAGAAAAATAGAAAACTGAAATTCGTTTCTTGGTGCGTTCTTGAAATATTTGGTTCGTCTAGCGTTGCTTGTGCAACGGGCAAAGTTTATAATTAGACGTTTGAAACCTTTGGGCTTCCTCACAACAAAAAATATAAATCAAATAAATATATGGGCTGGGCCGGGCCGAGCCGAGCAGGTCCACTTGATTTGGATCTGAAATTTCATTGTCCATTACGAGACTAGAGAAGTGTCAAAATAAGCCCGATATATCCCCTCCATCTTAATAAGTTTCTTTGTCTTTTTTATTTAGATAAAAAAACTTCTTATAATACATAACACAATAAAAATTAAATTCTGAAAAAAGTTAAGTTATAATCCCTTCGTCCCAATAAGTATGACACAAAACTTTTGAACATGATTATTAAGAAAATTATATAAAATAATGTAAAAGTGATAAAGTTGATAGATTCCACTTTTATAAAGGGATAACTTTTATTGTTTTAGGAATTTGTCAAGTTTAGTCGAACCTTCCAATAAGAGAATTGTAGTAAGCTTAGTGGGACGGAGGGAGTATAATCTTACTAGCTTATATTATCTAGTCTATACGTTCACGAAAAATGTACTCCCTCCGTTCCAATAAGTATGACACAAAACTTTTGGGCACGGTTATTAAGGAGAGTGTACAAGTAGTGTAAAAGTGATAAAGGTGGTAGGGTCCACACCTTTTTAAGGAGATAACTTTTACTATTTTAGAAATGTGTCAAGCTTAGTGGTTAGTGTGACGTCCAAATAAGGAAATTGTGTTAAGTTTATTGAGACAGAGAGAGTATTATTGAGAGTAAGTCGGTAAAAGTTTAAAAAATATATATAAAATGTATTTTTAATAGAAAAATAAATCATAAAATAAAATATATTATATCGTTTTTTGAATATTAAGTATTTTTGCGGCACTGAAATGTCCATGAACTAAAGATGGATCAGGAATTACAAAAAATCCAACACCATTGTAAATAATTATTTTTATAAGTGGCAAATATCATCTATATTTTACATTGTGTCATGTAAATCATCATTTGTTATTGGCCATAAATAGGTTGTATTGTAATTTGTATGAGTTGCGTAGTTCAGGTTTAAATCAAATTTGACTTAAACCCAAAACTTTACTGTGCTATGAACTTAATTGGGTTATTGATAATGATAGGTAAATTCGTGAACTTTGTATACTATCTGGTTTTACATCATAATTTTATATAGTCCTTCCAAATTCAAAATTTTTGTATCTTGTCTGATTTTGTACATTTAGAAAGTGCAGTGCTTTTGTACATTTCATAGAATAACAATGAAAAGTAATTAACTCTATATATTCACATTAGGGATAAATTGATCAAGCCCCCGAATCATAAACAATCTTAAAATTAGTTCACCTTATATGCGTAATTAGACAAAAGCATAAAATTTATAGATTTACAAATAAATTTTAAAAATCGAATACAAAATTAGAAACTAATTTTGAATGTACAAAGTTTATGAAATGCATTGACCAAATCAATTTACCCCTAGACCCATCGGCGGAACTAAATTTACATTCCTTTTTTTTTTAGGACGAGTACTAATTAAATTAAATTTACATCAAATATATTCGATAGGAAGTCTTTTCACAAAGATTTTGCAATATACTTGATGGAAATTTCAATTTCAAGAAGTATAGACAACATTAAATTTCCTCTATAGTTTGAATAGAGCAATCGCATAACATGCATTGACACATACAACACGTATAATAATAGGTTCTTCTTATCCTTTAGCATATGTCGTTTTTTCCATCATACACAGTGACAAGCAAGCATCAATGATTTGATATCACACAATAATAATTATCAAATCATATCATAAATTCATCCTCTAAGACTTAAGAGGGGGTTCCATGGGCCCCACTTCGTTATGCGACAAATGCACAAATCCACATATATATCTTTTCAGGAATAGTAAGGAATACTCCTTCGTTCCATTAAATTTGACACAATTTTCTTATTTGTACGTTCCACTAAGCTTGACATATTCCTAAAATAGTAAAAATTATCTCTTTAAAAAAATGTGGATCTTACCACATTTATCACTTTTAAATTATTTTATACACTCTCCTTAATAATTGTGTCCAAAAATTTTGTGTCATGCTTATTAGGAGGGAGACGGTACATCTATCGGCAAAAGGACTTTGCGGTGCTTATTCACTTCTCACTCTTTAGCGTATCACTACTGCATTTTACTGCCATTATTAACAGGACCTTCGTACACTCATCTCAATATCTAATTATTTATACACACCAAATCCATAAATACAAATCAAAATGCTATTATAATATATTAGATCCATTGATCTATATGGAGTATAATAATCTCCATTCCCCATTGGCACGACATTTATCACTTTTGCATCATGGTATGAAAGTCATGTAATCGATAATTAATTAAGAAAATGTGTCGGTTTATAATATTTTCACATGCAATTAACTCACATGATCTATAATAAAGCACCATAAATGTATACAATTAACAATAATAGTTTATAGTCCCCTCATCAAATCAATTACCAATCAGTTTGTCCTTTAATATAATTTACACATTAAATATAAGTTGAAATGAAATCAAACGGCCAACAAGGAAATTAACATGAATAAACATACACCACCTGCATAAATTACCAACATTAATTACTACTCGTATATGTTGCTGTAAGCACTAAGCACCACTAATATTCCCAACCCTACCACACCAGTTCATATTATTTCGCATATCACTCACAAGAATTGCTCTCCAGATTCAAGATTCTCATCAATTGGACTCGGGATTCGGACCGCTGGGAACTTCATGCGCATCGGCGCCATAGAAATCTTGGCTTTTCTTGAAGTTGTTCTTTGAAGAAGAAACGGCAGTCGTAGATGTGGCAGTACTACTAGCCCTAGCTTCTCTCTCATCGCTCAGCAGCTTCCTCATGATCGCCGGAGATGCATACGACGCCGTTTTTTCAGGAGAGAGGGTGAATTCTTCCCTTGGAACTGAAGTTAAGCTGGAAACCTTCAGGAATGATGGAAGAGAGATAAAGAGAAGGATTAGAAGGAGTGGAAATGGAGCATGACCCATGAAAATGTGACGAGAGAGAACCCCCAATTGCCCAACAGAGATCAATATCCATGAACCCAATGAATGGGCCTCCAAATATTTGCTTCTGTTTTTGTAAAGATAGGGATGGGTTGATGGTGAAGAAGGAAGCTGGGTACGTTTGAAATGAAATGGGATATGGGTGAATGGTGGTATAGAGTTATTTATTATACTAATTAAGCATGAAGATATGATGTTTCACCATCTAGTCCATATACTTTATTTATTTATGTCGTCTATCTTTTATTTGATTCTTGCATTATTTAGGTAACCTAAGTATACGTGAATGTCAAAGTTCTCCGCCACATACTTCATATCGATCTTTTGCCCACTATTATTCGTCGCCTTCTAAAAATTATATATTTAATAATTTATAGTAAGTACACCTTTATTAAATTTGTCCTACAAAATTTTAGTCCAACGTAATTATTGGGGTTTTACACTAATCTAACGTAACCTTGTTGACTTTGGAAAAAGCTAGGCTGGGCTTATGTGTAATTGTGTATTGATTTTGAGTAGAGCGTTTGTTATAAATGGAATCCAAAATTATTTCCCTTTACATTTACTACTAATTTATAATGAATATTTTTCTAAAAGAATTAGTTTGAATTTTAAAAAACAAGCTAGGATTAAATTTAACTTCTTCTGCATGAGAGCATATTCATTTATCGGGGTTCCTTTTTCCATTTATATTTTGACGTTATCACGATTTAAATCCAGTTGATAACTATACTAATACTAGTGTAAAAGTTTAATACAATATCTTGAATTTTTGTAAGAAGGAATAGTAAATAAGTCGCGTGGCCTACGAAAAGCATATAGTTTTATTTTACTCATATCTACAATCATTTTTATTACTAGCAAGGCACTAGTCACACTATAGCTACACCCCATTTATATTATGTCCCAAACTTTAAAATTGAACTATATATTATAATAAATAGAGCAAAAAAAATCTAATTTGCTAGACTAACATGAAATATATATTTTCACAATAAGGTCAAGTTTGTGAAAACAAAAGTGAATGTAAAGCAGGAAAAAAGTGGCTGATATATGAAAGGTTGCAGAAAGATATCAACTTTTCCTCCTTGGACTATTGCATTTGCAAAGAAATCTGTGTCATTTGAGTGGGACTTTGCATTGAAAATTACAATATAATTATGGTTTCTTGTGTAGCATGTCGTTCCAGTCACATTTGTATTGTTCCGTTGGATGAATTATATATAATTTAGTCTTATGTTAATTATTATGTCATTTATAATTAATTATGACTTATTATTCTCCTACGACAAAACAGAATCAACTAATCTTAGGTCAAATCAATCTCAAAGAATCACGAACTAATTTAATTTTATATAACCGAACAGCTATTTATATGTATAAGATAAACCCATGCATAAAGCGATATGTATCAAAGGCATGAGTGGGGTTACGCTTGTGATAAAATTTCAGTACTTGTCTCCTTAGTCGAATGCAATGATATCCCCACTTTTTTCAAATTAAGAAATTGGACATAAGCAGATAGGTAATTTTACCCATTTTATAGATCCAATCCAAGCACAGATGAAAAAAAAAATAAAAATGCCACCAATTACACAGCTCTCTACATTTCATACACAACTCCTCAAATGTATCTCCTAATGTTGGGAGTTAAATGGCAAAACCAAAAACATTGATAAAGGATGACATATTTCATCATGAAGCCTCTCATGATCTCATAAAATCTAATGGAACTTCTCCTTGCAAAAACCGTTGGAAATATTTATAATAGTTTTGATTTAGATTCTAAAACCTTTCCTTAAAAATGTATTAAGTTTAAAACTGAAATTTGGTTCTTAGTCTTGTTTTAAGAACTCACTTGTTAAAGAGTTCAGTTTTACAGGTACACACATCCTGAAAGACTCAAGACTGAAGCTCAAGACCAGTACTGAAGTTTTCTTACTCAGTTTACTACCAAAACTGAAGGACCATGTCACTGAAGATATGACATGAAGTTTTGAAATTGAAGTTATTTAAAATATGAATTCAACACACTAAAGCTATGCACTGAAGCCTTCACTTAAGTTATGCTAGCCACTGAGTACCATGCTATTTCTATAGGCATTACCACTTCTGGAAAAGATCTCAGTAGGTGAAGCAAATCTTAGTTGTAAACACCAAAAATGGTAAAAAGGATGGCGACTCCAACGAGAAGAATCTCAAATGCTACGGACGAAGCTCTCTCTCACAACAGATATATTCTTGAGAGTTTCATATAAATTCCCCTCTGTTTCAAATGCTTCAAACACCGGTTACCAAGCTTTCAAACGTTCAAACACTCTATCGCTCTCAAGCTTTCATCTTCACGCAAACTTTCAATTTTAGAACACCTCAGCACTCACTGAATATTCTGTAGTGTGTTCTTAGCGATACAATCTGTAACCGAAGAATAGATCTAGTATAAAATTAGTTTTCTAGCTGGAAATGATCAGAATATATTGTTCATCAAACCTCTTAGGTTGATCACTGTAAGACACTCCAATTATTTGGAAACCCTCGACTCACATCGAGACACGTGGACGTAGGAGTTTTTATCTCCGAACCACGCAAACCAACTCTTGTGTCTTCTCTATTTACTTTCAATATTTATTCTCTAACTCCATTGCATAAATTGAATACTGATTGAGTGTAAACTGAAACTATAACATTAAGTTTTCTGATAAATGAGTAAGTTTTTAAACCACCACTTACACACGTATACTTAAGATATTAGTCCATCAGTCAAACACTAAGTGTAGACTGAAAGATTGTTATCTAAAGTTAACCACTCTACTGAAGACCTCCCTTCATATTTGAGACTTCACTGAAAACTTGTCTTAATTTGAAAAGTTTTAAACTGAGTATATTCCCCACATACACTCAGTATACTCGTTACGGACCAACAAAAGCAGTACTATATATGATTCAATATTCTATGAACTGTATCAGCTGCAACCCTTTCTGTTCTCTCTGAAAATAATAAGATATAGTTGTGTTGGTCCTCTCAAAAATCTATCTGCAACATATCTTTCTCCTCTTTTTGTCCAGCAGAAATTATGTTGTTGTAGTGTAACATACTCGTCCAGTCTATAGGTTAGTCTTCGGCTTGCAAGGAGAAATTCGCCTTGTCACAGATCGCATGGTGACAAACTCCTCTGCAGAAGAAGGGTGAATTCCGATCTGTCACGATACCGAATGTTAGCTTGCAGCTCAAAAACGGTCGAGTATGTGAATATACAAATAAATGAACAAGAAAATATATCTAGCACGTTGTCTGCTCCTTGGAAGTTGAAGAAAACAGATTAACCAAGATGAATAAACATTTCAAAAATATGTATATGTAGTTGTACATTGAATGAAATAGGAGATGGTGTATTTTCTTTCTTGTGGTTATGATGCAATTATGGCTTTCATTGTAGAACAGTTGTGGTAGAGATGGAAATACTACAACATGGTCAGAAGTAATCTTTTGTTTCTAAAAAAGGTGGTGAAACTCACAGTGCTGTCGAATTGTGCTTTCGTTGCTCCACACTTTAGTGCAACAGCAATTCCCTGTACGAAATCATAAATTCGAGGGACTCGGGTTGAGCTGAAACACAGAATTTAAGTACAAAACAACGAAGATATATAGAGAGAACACATTTTGTGTACCTGCATGATTTCAGGAGCATCAGGTCCACACATGGATGCTCCAAGAACCTTATCAGTCTCGAAATCAACGATGAGCTTCATAACTGTTTTCTCTTGTCGTCTGCAGAAAAAACAGATATCATCTAAGTTGCTTGTTATTTTTAAGATGACATGTTAAGCATATATTATAAAATTTCCAAATTCATACCCAGAAATAGTGTTCTTCATTGAATTAAATGTAGACGTGAAAACCAAAATGTCTCCGCTCGCTTTCTCCAAAGCTTGTTCCTCGCTGAGGCCAACTAAAGACAGTGGTGGTATGCTGTCAAGTAAAATGTGAAAAAGTTTTCAACATCAAAGGACAATTGAATGGATGATAGGAAGTACTACATAATCATAAAATTTGAGATTCTTGGTTGCTCGTATTATAATTGGACGTGGGTCGTCCCAATCCAGTGTGTGCGTGCTAAGTTTTTGTCGATGTGAATTACAACTGAGCCTTGCATTTTCATCAAGTTTTTGGAATAAACATATTGGTTCATGTTCTGATTTTGATACTTCTAATAGCACATTTTTGCAAAGTATAATGATAATACCAGAACACAGCACAAGGAACATTATCATGACCAGGTGCTGTAGGCAGTCCACCGAAGACGGTTTTCTACAACATCAAAGAAAAGAAGGAACATTTCTATCAACAAAAAGAAATTAAATGAGAGTATCGTTTGATATAACTGCATCTCAACTGAGCACATGGAAGTTTATGGTGAAAGAGAGAACATACGGCGAAACACGTCCCTTCCATCAAGGCAACGGGAGTAAGATTTAATCTGTTTGTTACATCACCGACGGCCCATATGCTGGGTATATTGGTGCGTGAATAATCATCAACCTGGCATCTAAGGTTAAGTGAACTACAGAAAATGAAACATGAAAAAATTGCAGTTTCAAATAAACTATGATTGATTCGCAAAGACGATAGTATTAGTCAAGCTCAAGCCGTTACATGCAAACACGTGTGTAAACTAAGGGGCACAACTTTGGTCATGCCCCGACATGTACAAATACACCGTGCTGAGTTGGAGCTGCAGTCGTGTCATTCATATGTGTATATATATAGTCGATAATGCTCAAAAGTCTGATCACAAACTTTCCATTGTTTCAGGAATAAAAGCAAAACATCCAACAGAAAAACAACTCACCTTGACAGCCCCAGTCGCATCATCAAGCTCAACTCCCACAGATTCCAGATTTAACCTTTTAGTGTTGGGAACCCTGCCTGTAGCCAACGAGTAGAGAATCGTGAACGGTCTCTCAGATTCCAGTCTAATATTTTGGTAAAAACAGCTAACACTAAGTAACTATGTAGTAAAGTATCACATATCAGCAGCAATCAAAAGCAACGAGATCCAAAAAATATCATGAGCTTTGAAGAAACTAGAAAGGCAGTTGATGCACAAAGGACTTAGATTTGCAGAAAATAATTCTCTTAATAACCTAAAACAGAATTGCAGGGTTACACAATGTCATAAAGCTAACAAGATGTGTATATAGTAAGTAATATCAAACACTAAGGAGATCTTTTGCCTCATTTTATGAACCATACGAGTTTATTTTTACTTCGAATAGGAAAGGAATTGCATGGTGCTTTTTAATATCTGAACATTAGTATCTCAAAGAAGTGGTAACATGAGCCACATGTTTAAGTGTAGCCTCACTTTAACCAAAAAAAAGCTGCAGTCATCACAACCATATTACTACTAGCATACCAAAAATCAAGCTACCACCACCTCATGTACATAGTGACAATGCCAGAAATTACCTGTTGCAAAGAGTACGACATCAGCCATGATTTCTTCACCGTGGTTGGTGTAAATTCGTATACCCTCTTCTGTTTTAACAAGCTGAATTACCAATTAATTGTGTCACTATGGGAACAAATGGATAAGTCATTGTCAATAACAGATTTGAGCTTAAATATCAAGCATGCAATGAATACAACACTTTAATTTCAATGAGGGTCTCCTTCAGCAAAATTTCTTCCATTACATATATTTTCATGAAATGTAGAAGTTAAATTTCCAACAGTGTGGTACCTCAGTTATTGTTGTCCAAGGATGCATGGTGACTCCCCTAGCTTCTAGATTTCTTGCAACCAGTGCTCGCATCTCATTATCAAAACCTCTGATAAGATTTACAAAAGAATAAAATGAGATCATCATATCAAGTATAATGTAAAAAAAAGAAAAAGGTATGATCAGAAAAGGAAGTTTGGTCTGTTCATTAGATAACATGTCCATGACCAGATATCAAGAAATAAACTAGAACTGGCTCCAAGACACAGCATCACAACAAGTGGAACCTGAGCCCGATCATTAATTTTGACTTCTCAACGAACAAACTCGGATAGATATAGCAGTACTGTTGTCTAAACTTTAAATCTTTTATGTTACATGGTCATACAACATCGTATAAAAGTCATTCAAAATGAAGGGATGCTGATATTATATTATATTGTTAATGATTCTCATCAGTGAAAGCTTAAAATCTTACAAGAAGGGGACAGCCAACATAATTTGTCCACATATTTAAAGCTCAGTAAGACAATGTTATAACAGAAAGTTGCTACAAAGGTGGGGTTGACAGCCTTCGCATTGTTAAACACATTCCATATGAAAGGTCATCTTTTACATGTGACATGCTTGTGTATATCAACTGTTTGACATCCAAAAGTTTCCTACCCGCAGGTAGCTACAGAAACTACAGAAAAATACCTTAAAGGAAGTTCTTTTCTGAAGCACAGCTCAACAGCTACACCCATCCCTCTCCATATTGAAGCAAACTCAAGAGCAATATACCTGCATTTGGGAAATTGTAGTAAACAATAGTCGCATTATTTCCATGCAGCCTATATGGTTGTGTTAAAACAAAGAGCAACAGAGATAATCACCCTCCACCAAGTACAACAGCCCGTTCAGGCAACTCCTCCAAGCTCAATGCCTCATCTGACGTTATGGCTAATTCCTGCAGTGATCCATAAGTACAGGTGTGCATCAAAGCAGATCATATAGGCCGAGTTCGCCATAAAAATGTTAGGAGAAAATGACACTAAAACAAACAAACAGGATAGATCAGCATGATTTGGACAAACATGCAAACTCTGTTTTAAGGCATAGCATATGACATTGCGATCCCGTAATGTAATCTATAACAGGGGTACATATTCTAAAGAACAGTAAAAGCGAGACAATTCTTTAATACCAGGTTCATGGACATGTCACAGTAAGGATCTGCAGGCCGTTAATCATGATGGACAAAAGCTAAACTTACCTGACCTGGAATTTCTGGACGCTGAGCACGGCTTCCAGTTGCAATCAGGATATGCTTTGCAGAATATCGTAGCTTTGTTCCATCCAATTGAATCACTTCAACTTCATTAGGACCTCCAACTCTTCCCTCTCCTTGAAATAGCTTAACTCCAGCATTTGCAAGTGAACGCTTGTATGCTCCATTCAATCTAACTATTTCTTCTGTCTGTCAACAAAAGATCAACAAGATGCAATAGTTAAAACTTGAGCCCTGAGACTTCCATAATAGAAAATAGTTTCTGCAGTCTAGAACAAGCAACTTGGATGAATTGAAAAAATTCTGGAGCCACCTTCTGGACATCATAAGTCCTTCATGTGAGAATACTTTAAGAGCCTTGGTGCTAGCCGAGCACATGAATTTTTATAACATATTAAGATCTGATTCTATTTCCATTCTTAACTCATAGTGCATATAACACATAGGTGTTCAAGTTTCAATATGCCAAGTACCAATGATCTAGCATTAAGAAGTTTTGGAGTAACTTCTATGTAAAACCCAAGAGTCAGAAATTTTTGCAATTTATGCAGAAACAATGTTATATTTTATATTCAAAAACCTCTCCTACTTAAAATTATCTTCAAATGATAACAAAGAGGTGCTTGCGGCTGTAAAAGGAATGTCATGTGAATAAGCTTGTAAGTATTAAAGAAATACCGACTGACAAATATCAAAGAGGAATATTTAGTGTGGTCTAAGTACCTTTTTGTGTAAATGTTTTTTCCAATTAAAGTCAATTCTTTCATTCAGCTCCCATCCATAATTCCTTGCGTCCTGCAAGTGCAAGCCCAATAAGGAGTTAATTGAAAACATGCATCCTCCAAAAAGTCCAGATCAGATTCCATTATTGATCAAATATACTTACCAGACGAAAATTTCAAAACATGAAATCGGAAAATTTGATTCTTGAACTCATGATACATTATATCTCGAAATTCTTATATAGGGTAGTGAACAAATAAAGGGTAATGTGAATAAAAATCAACAATGATTTTCTTATCAAGAATCTGAACTAGTATTTTTAACATACCACTTATAGATGCATAAGCACACATAAACCGAATTGGGATCGAAAAGCAAAGTAAAGGGTCTGGTATAAAGCAAAACAGAAGCAATTAATAGACATAAATATGAATTATAAAAGCTGCAGATGCTATAAGAGTTCTAAAAAATCCCACAGCATAAGAGAACCTGAATAGGAATGATATTTTTCATTGAGAAAGCTATTGAAATTAAAATTCTTCCTAAAATACCAACTTACTGAAATCATAGAAAAGTTCTGGAGAATCATATCAAGATTTTTAAATAGACCAGTTTAGGACCAAAATTATTATAATTAATTAATTAAAAGACTAATGATACTCTTGGAATCTAGATTTTCTGTTATTCATTCACAATACTTGGTCAGAAGTTCACCTCTAGCTCAGACCCAAACGAAGCACCGTAAAATAAAATCTTCTTGGGAACACAACCGCGAATGACACACCTGAAAACACAGAAAGAATAGTTCTTTAGCTGCATTTTGCATATTCATAAGTAATAGTAGTACTTTGCAGCTCATGTACACGAGATAAGTTAATTACATAAATTAATAATAATTCAGGAAAATGAGTAAATTATAGAAGAATGCTAACCTTCATGGCATGCACAAAAGTAAGACAGACAATTTCAAAAAAAATTAACAATGATAGCATGGAAAACTCTATATTTCTAACAAAATTATTTACAGCTACGGATATCAACAATAGAGTGTTTGACAGGTTACTTTTATTTGATTTTTGTTAGATAGCTAATGGATACTCTCAGCCAGCATCATGATGCGTATTTACACATAATTTATACTGCAGCTTATTCTTTTAAGAAGCTTGTCCTGAGTATTCTAACTAAATACTAATATTATACAAAATCCAAACTCATAACAAGACCAAACATGAGAATTTATCCAATTGATTCAACATAGGTAAGCAATCCTTATAAACAATATCGTTATCACAACAAACATCCACCTTCTTCAGCTTCTATAGAATCAGAAATTACCAAAGAGTTGAACTCATTAACACGGGCAGATCATATAACTTTATTCTATGTAGACTTGCTTGACTCCTCCCTATGCACTATTTTAAAGATTACAAGAAAACTATTATATTAAAAAAGAACTTCTCATAAGTTTTGGCCTGTTCCATGGAAGTGTACAGTACTACAAATTAAACAGGAAATCAAGCAGAAACTTTTTGTAAACTATCAATCACATGCACAAACCTAATGAATTTTATATTTCGTTTTTACTTACGTTCCACCAACTCCTCCAATAACCTCAGAACTGATAGGATGAAATGGGAGCTCACAGATCCCAACCTGTCACAGCATTGAAAGTCATTGAGTGACAGATTACATATAAAGCATGGCATCATTAAAAGGAGGTAACAGCTTAAGAGGAGGTGAACCCAGCTAGCTCAATAGATGTGAACACCCGAATTCCGGCTTCTGCTCCTCCCCCACCCCCAACATCCTAATCTAAAACAAGGGGTCTCTAGCTCTTTACTTGATAGGTCACGAAAATGCTAAATCTAAACAACCTTAAAAGATCTAAACAAGGAACGGATAAGTGAAAAATTACTCGAACATAACTAAGATATAGATCCCACATCTCTGCACTGCTCCCATACAATTTGATGATTGACTCTTGTAGCACTGCTCAGTCATTTATTTTCTTAGTCATTTAAGTAGAAGGCACACATACTAACATACTTTGGTGCATAAACCGGCATCATTTTTCCTACACCAAATGTTCCAACAGCCTATCAAGACTTGCAGAAATGGAAGGATTAAACGGATTTGGCCGAGCTAAACAAGATTAAAAACAAACTTACACAACTCAAATAAGCAACGATAAACAGAACAGGAAACCACAACTACCTGAAGGAAAACAGATTTCTGGCAATATTATTGGAATTACACTAGGCCGTTTATATTGTCGCATCAGATACATAGACCTTAACATTTAAGTGCCCTGTCACAATACGCGCAACTTGTACAAACGAACACTTTCAGTTGCATTCGCAGTGTTATTACCTTAGCTCCATATTGAGCAGAGAATCGCGAGGATTGAACTCCACCACTTCCTGCCCCAATCACAAACAAGTCGAAATCATAGTGAGCCTCCTCCCCTTCATTATATTTGTCCAGATCCCCATCAACAAGCATCTTCCTCGCCATTTTCACAACACTATACTCAAGAAATCCATAAACAAGAAAGACTAAGAAACCAGTCGTTCAGTAAGAAACGAGACCAGCCCAATCACAAACACACTCTGACAAACTTCCATTCCGCATCTTACGACATAAAAGTTGTTACTTGTCAGTTTGGATGGAGAAACAAACCCCAAAAGCTCCTAAAGAAAGGCCCAGTAAAAAATGCGAACTTTGGAAGATTATGCAGTTAACGGGTCACTTCAAGTCTTGAACTACTCATCTACCTCTAGCATTCTCTAAACTAAACACATCCTGTTTGTAGTTCAAACAGATTTTCAACATTACAACATTTTTGCATACATAAAGAAGATAGGCTGGCAGTAAATAGATCACCTGAATAATGGTGGGACAAATCTTTGGGAAAGAAATGAAACAAAGTCAGAGATAATAATGGTTATTAAATAGAGAATGAGAGCTAAAAGTGAGTTTGTGTGGAGCAAGTTCAGAATTTGATTTGCAAAATTGAATGTGAATTGTTGATGACAACAGAAATAGGCATGACCGACGTTTGTTCATTTGTCCACTTGAGCTGTTGCCACTGAAATTACAATGCTACTATGTAAGAGGTTTGGTTGGAGCGACTTTGTAATAAATTACCGGTGTATTTAAAATGTATATAAACTTTTTATTTACACTCCAATCATTGATCTTTATAACTCCATGTTTATCCTTTACTCTACTACAGTATATACTGTTCCTTTTATTTATGTCTTAAATTAGGAAAATCTATTTCCATGTATTTGAGCTTTGAGGAAGTAAATTTAAGTCCCACAACAATAAGAATAGGGTTATGTAGGAAATATACTATACGCTAAAAACAAACTCAACTCGCCAATGTTGCCAAATTTCTTATTTGCTTTTGATCCCCCTACTGTTGAGTTTTGACGCTTGACAGAAGAACTTATCATCAGCCACTTAAATTTCCTGTGTTTTCTTTCTAGTAATTATGTGGGTCCCACTTTTAATGTTTTATCATCAGCATTTCTTCTTTCTCTTTGTTATCAAACTCTTCATCTCTCTTTCTTTCCCATGCAAGTTCAACGGTGTAAGATCTCTCTTTGTTATGACACCTCAATCAGAATAGGTCAAATTCGGTGCAATTCTCAGATTAAAAAAAAGGATCAAAATAGGTAGAATTTAAGATACGAAATGGAATGAGTATTAAACTTATGAGTAGGGAATGGAGTTCAACAACTTGGAGATAGGATGATCCATCCACGTGGCATTATTTGCTTCAGTCCGACCTGAATTTTCTTGATTGAGAATTCTTTTTGGAGTCTTCTTTTCATATTCAGATGCTTCTTGAATCATTGAGTTCTCTCAACAAATTTACAAGTATACAGAAAATATTCTACCTTCAAATCGCTTTGGGACTCGATCAAAACCATAATTCAACTATACAACGTAAGAAAGAAAGAATGAATGAATTATTAGCAATGTCAAACAAAATTTTAACAGTTAAATTCGATTATGATCGTGGCAAGAAGACACTCTCCCCTCCTCCCTTTCTGCTCGATTTAGCACGAACAGTGGAAAACAGCATTGCCGAAGCACCAAGGCTTCTTCGCCATCTTCTAACACCCCTGCCTTCGTTGCAAGAAGAATTTGCAGCGTTGGAGGGTGCGTGTGATCTGTCCATTACCACAGATGTTGGGGCTTCCGGAACTGTCTTTGGCCTCGATGATAGGGCCCACTGCATCGCCCATATCAAAAGCGGCCTCATGTATATCAGCGACCGGAAGTGCCCATCCGTCGTCCATCCTTCTGGCGTCTGGAAGGCATACCTGCAACGAGCAAGGACAATATCATCATCATGATAATCGAAGAATGTCAGAATGTCGCCATCTTTGGATGCAGAAGTAACCGTCGATCAAGGCGGATAGCATACCCGAATCCCCCGTCCGACCAGCCAGCAAGGAAAATGCCTCGTGCGGTGGTGAAAGCCTGCTCCTTCATTCCAGCGTGGATCATCGTAGCAGCCGCGGCATACGTTACTCCGGTCCACACTTCGCGAGACTGCATGCAACTCTCATCTACCTTTCCACTCGGATGCATCCCATTAACCGCCCCGATCCTGCCTCCATGAACTTTCATGACGTTGCAATTGTGGATTTTCTGGAGCGAGCTTCGGATCTTGCACTCGTCGAAAAGATCGTAGTTGAAATACGATCCGTTCCATAGTTTCTCCTCAAATACAGCCTTCGCCCTCACAAATTTGTTATTGCACTTATCCGCAAACGCTCGGTCGCCTAGCTGCCATTGCTGCTGCGGCCTGAAGCGCTGCTAGCCATAACGAACCACAGTAAGCACTTATGCCATGACAGTCCAAGCATCGTATGTTTGATCTGGGAATCCGTCGTTTTCGATCAAACCGTCGTCGTCCCTATCAAATTGGTCCGTGTACTCCATCGCAGCACAGACGGAAGGCCAAACATCAGCCCCAAAAGAAAGATCACCCGTTGCAGCAAAGTCTCAGTACACCTGAAGAACGAATTTCGGGTTGAGATCCTTCCATCTACTAGTGTCGTGTATGTTGTACGCATTCATCTCATGCCACAGGTCGTGAGTCCCAAGATCATGAGGAACAGCTCCTTTCACCTTACGTATCCCATGATTCCCCTCAGCTAAGAACTTGACTTTTCTTCTATCCTCAAACAGCACAGCGTTCGGAAAGTCCCGCTGGATGCTGAGCTCAATCCTCGGAAACAAATCGAGAAGCGCGAAAGATGCATAGAAGTGGACATCATATGTACACCACATGATATATTCAACGCCTTCAAGGTACAGAAACTTTCCTACATCATCATCGTTCATGGACTTTGCCAACTTACTAGGGGGAGTCGTAAGGATGTTCTCTCCACCACTGCTCCCACAAGAGTTCGACTCTTCTTCATCGGAAGATCCTCTTGGAGCTGTATCTCGGCCTCTGATTGGATTGGCATCCGCTGTCCCCTTTACAAGCCCAGCTGATTTATGAACCATCCTTGTTTCTTTGTTTTTTGATTTTTTGTTGTTCTTAATCACAGACATAACACCAATTCGATCCTCAACTGGTAAGGCCGAATCTGCACGAACAGCCCACAAACAATTAAAATAGTAACAGCAGAGAAGTTAATAACAAAAATGTGTTATAACAGATGTAGCAAAATCGACAAACAAGAACACATAATTACATGGTTCACTAACAACATGTCAGCCACATCCATGGACAGAAAAAGTATACTATTATATAGATGTACTTTATATTCCTTAACATACTAGGACGAGGGAAAAGCCCAAAACCGAAATCAAAGCCCAAATAGATATAATGATTCAAGTCATTCCAACAAAATGGTACTTAAAATAGTCAGCATCATGATAATTACTTGAGATTTCACACAGAAAATTTACATAAAGGGAGATCAAGAGTAATAATCACCTATCCAAACTGTTCCACCAGAAACTAGAAAATAGAGCTCGTTGAACAGAGTAAATCTGTACCTGCAAACGAATGCACGACATTCAGTTGAAGACTAATTCAAAGCCAGAAAACGAATCATATGCAACGAGCACTTGGAAAGAGAGATCAATCACAGGAAAAAAGTAGTGGACAATGTTTTTCATCACCAAGAGCAATACTGTGGTAAGAAAGTGAGACAGATAGAGAGGGGTTTGACTGTTCACTGATGCTTACCATTCCGGCAGTTTATCATCCTTAAGAATAGGGTTCTGCCATTTTTCGATATCTTCTTCCCACAGCATGTATTCTGAAATAAATCAAACAAATAAAAGTTGATTGATGGAATAGAATTTTACCATTTTGAACCGTTATGTTCTTTATTGATCAGTTAAATGACTAGTAGAAGTAACAAAATAACTCACTTGTTAGAGAATCATGGACCAGATCCTTAGCTGCATTTCTCGAAGTTCCATAGTATTTAGTGTACCTCCTTTGGAACAAAAGAAGGACAACTAAGAATAAGCAAGAACATCTTGAGAACCACATATCTTACCTCACTAAACAATCAGAAAGTAAGAAGAATATAAAAGAGAATATCAAGTCAATGAAAATCACAAAAGGAAGAGATGGTACTGCAGCTATATGAACTGCAGGCAACAAAGATAAGAACCTTAACATGTCAGCAAGCATCCATGCAAGGTTCAGAAAAATCCTCAGGAATTACCTATGATAGGACTTCCCCTTGCAAAATTTAACTTCGGGAGATGACCAAGATACGGCAAATGCAATTTTGCACTTTCCATGAGGCTCGACCCATGCAGAAGCAGACACTGCAGCACAATGGGTCTCCCCAGGTGAGGACGGCATGCTGGGACCCTTGCTCGAGTTCTCTTGATTAAAGTGCCCTTCCTAATAAGATTTAGACTAGTAAGGTTACAGTACAGTAACTATGATACGGAATAAGAAGTACATAAACTAAATCACCTTTTCCATTTCAACCCACATATCTTTTGCAGTTACGGGGCTTCCTTCATTTAGGCCAAAACAGGGCAAAACTGACACACTTACATTCTGAGTTTCACAGGCAGCAATTGCATATGTCACGGGAGGGTTATCTTTTGCAGTCCTGAAAGTGATGAATATCACGATTGCTAGATGTATTAGTCTTTATCCCTTTATTTAAAGTTCTGTCATTCAATTGTTATGAAGCAGTAATGCACAGCCAAGTCAGAAATAAGCAGAAAATAATTTACAGGCACCTTGTGCACAGGAATCCAATTCAGAATCTCAAAATGATTGGAAAACACTACTTCCATAAGTAATAGAAGTGCTATAGTAATAATAACATAGTAAAAGTCTCAGATTGAAGGTAATATTTAGGTAAGAAGTTGGATAGCAGCAACTAATAACGATGTGAAGCTGTGTCATCAATCTCAGAAAACACTAACGAGCCCAAAACTTTCATCCAATGAAGCATAGTTGTCCAGCCTAATTTTACTGTACTTTTTATTCTCTTATTTATTAATTGAGTTTACTTCTTAAGCAATATGCTGCTACCTTTTCCTCTTAAAGTGAAAAGCCTAAAAACGGAAATTTAAAGGTTGAAATTGTGAGTAGAGATATAAACAGCACTTTGATTGAAGAGTAGCCAGGTCCATACTTCTAACGAATGAAAATGACTCACAAGGCTGATTAAGCCAAAGACAAGGCAGCTATGTTCCCTTTGCCCACATTTCACAACAATCTAGAGTTGTAACTTTTCATATTATTATGTCAGACATTTGAACTTGTTTCTCTCTAGAAGAGGGGTACTCTGTTCAACAGTAAACTTGTCGAGCTTCCAGAGAATGAATTGTCCTTGTACTTTAGATTAAAGATCCTAAAATTTATTGATTGGGGAAGAGAGTCTGGGACTTTTATAAGCAAACCAACCATCACATTTAAGTAAAGACTAAAGAGTATGATGACTTGCTTGTGATGTAGCAGCACGCCTGATACTCAATCTGCACCTCTGTAGATGTAGAAAAAACAAGCACAAATGTCAAAACACACAAACAAAACTCAGAGTAATTAAAACAATGCTCTGTAAGATAAACTCACATAAATGGCTCATTGACATGTTCTCCCGTCAGATGTGAGGTGCCTCCAATAGAATTCTGCATTGGAGAGGAAGGTGTTGCTAAGTAAGTAACCAAACTAAGGTGCACTGACATACCAGAATTGCAACACTATCAACAGTACATGAATAGCTCACCGCCCATGTAAAAAGAAGGCTAACTTTTGCCCTCTCCTTTCCAGTGTTCACCAGCTACACCAGACACAAAATCTAACATGAGCAAAGGACAGATTCATACTAATCAATGATGAAGCAGTTACATAGCGAAAGATAAATGTTGAGTGAAAAACCTACATACAGTATACACAAATACAGATGTAGGAAGGCTGCTCTCTCGATAATTGTGAGGTATAAACGGTGATATCTGTCTACAAGATATTTTTAATTCTGGATCTGGTTCACCTGTTGATTAAAATGTATGAAAAAGATTAACATACAAGGCAACACCCAAATGGCACATTTACCAGCCTGAATACAGTTGAGGTAGCAAGTTACCATCATAAATTGTCCATGCCCTGGGGAATAGAGCATGATATGTAGAATGCTGACCATTTAAATTCCACCCCCACGACGATATACCTTGACTGTTTGGCTTTCTGTCAAAAAGTACAAAATAATATGGGCTCTAAATTCTCTCTCCGATTAGTTTTTCATTAAAGATGATATTTAACTAACATGCAAATTTCCATGTACTAATTACAGTGTCGCAACCTTACCCTAAACCTTCATGTCGGCCAGGAGATAAAACAGATGAATACTTCTTGTTTCCTCCATCACGAGATATAAAGATCTGCATAACTAAATACATTAGGCCATAGTGAAGATAATCTTGCATTGTAGACAAAGATCATTCTTTTGACAGTACGCTCTTAGCATATAAGTAAAGCCAGATTTAGCATGTGATTTAATGTGTGTTTCATTTTTAAAGGCGGTGCCTAGTCCCACTTTATACAGTTCCAGAAATCCAGCTCAATAATAGTACTGTATCCTGATCGCACTTGCAGGCGTGCTAGCTTCTATTCTATGGATGTAGAAACCGAAAATTTAACATGTAGTGAGACAAACCACGAACCAGTTTATAGCTAAAACATACAGGCCAGCTACGTCGGTTACTCAATAAGGATAGTTTGATGTGAATTGAGCTTTGGACCAGTTTTGTTTAATGAATAAGGTCAAAAAACTTTGTCAATAAAATAAATGTTTAAAATCATGAACAGTTCGCACGTTGACATTTTGTTGGTTTAAAGTCTACATCTTCACTGCTTCCATTAAATTGGAAAGAGATATGCATTCATCAGAAGCAGGAGTAATGACTTGATTATAAATTGAGGAGAAGGCTCTTACAGAGAATTGATTGGCCATCACCGGCGAAGTCTCACATGTACCAGGAAGTATTTGGAAATGCCTGAACTCCCCCCTAAAACCTCTTGATATACTACCACTTCTGTACTGGGCATAGATGACAAGCCGTTAAGGTTACATTACACAATCAGCAAGAAAGAGGAGTTCTAGAACACAAATACTGCTTACCCCATCCCACCTAGTGGAACTCCTTGTGATGCAGAGGGTTTGCATTGTTCTCGAGTAAAAGGATCTATAGGTGCTTTCTGTGCAAGGAGAGGAAAAATTCAGACAACACAAACATATGTTACTGCTTAGAACCCCATCAAATGTAACAGCACTCTCGTTTGATTATCTTTCTATGGTAACCAAGTTAATTCTTTTATTGAAGGGATGATGAAAAGGAGTAAGATATTCAAAAAGGATGGTTATGAACAACTCACTCTTCCATGGGATGCTTCTTCCCGTACATAAGACCATAGTCGTACTCCAAGTCGAATCTAAAATCAAGAACCGAAGTGTTAATGATGAGTCAAGATTTGAGAAGATGAGATATCTCCCAATGGAGGGTGTTCTGATAGATAAATGTTGATTACCATTTGTATGGCTTCTCTAAATGTAATGCTGAATTCTTTAAGAATACTAGCATGGCTATTTAATTTTCTTCTCAATGCTTGGTCTGGGGGGGCAGCACGTTCATTATCAAATGTTCCCACACAAAAAAAAAAATCAAAATCAGTTTATTGAAATGCTGATATACAACGAGTACTTGCTAAACTGACAAACGAAACCTACTCTCAGCTGGATCAATTAAGACAAAGACATATAAGAAGGAAGAAATATGACGTGATATTAATATTAAGTAAGGACCCTAGTCAGCAAACAATAATACCTTTATATTAGAAAACTAATTTTAAATATCAATTTATTAATATCTTCTCTTCCACCCAATCAGCCCTCTTAGCACGAGAATGGCAAACCTTGCAGGAAAGCCAGTTAGACGATATTGTCATATTAAACTGATCAAGCAATCTACATTTGTGTTATTCCCTGCTAAATGTAAACAGAAGGGCATCACTAATATCTTATTCTTATTCTGTCTGCATATGCACACAATTGAAGTTGTCTTCAAACAAATATGACATATTAGTCTACTTCTATCTAAGTGTACAATAACAACAACCAATAACAGTGAAAACCAATCGCTAGTCCCCTGACTAAACTTTTTTCTACTTTTTCCTCTTTCTCTACATATTTCCTCATTCCTCGAGATTCAAATCACCTCAAAAGGCCTACATTGAAAGAATGTAAAGTTCCCAGAAAGATCAGTGTCACTGATCAAATTCTTGAATTCACATCCATACCTCTTCTGTCTCTAGCTCGTCCAATAATTTCATTAAAAAGGAATCAAACAACCGACGGTAAATTCAGTGTACACGAGCAATCGATCATAGTATGTTAAAACTTCAGTGCAGTAATTTCACTGACTAGCTAAATGTAGAATCATATTTTATACACACACACACACACAAAAAAAAAAACATAGCAACAACGTAGTCTAGCAATAAAATCTTACCAGCTGCAAAGTTGTTCGATGAATGTATTCTTCTGGGGGCCATGAATTTTTTCTATTATGAAACAGAGTTGCACCCACCATTCTAACTTTCCCCACAACACAGTATGAAACAACTCAAGATTGGATTTTTATCGAATATTTAGAAACCCAATCCCTCGGAAGGCAAACATAAAACTACCCTCAGTTAGATTTTGAGGGGGGTAAGAGTAAAAAGGTGACTTATAGAACACAAAAATTAGCGTCGAATCCTCCCAAAATCCAAACTTTTAAAATAATCCACCTTCAAATACCAATGTAACCTGCGGCGGGAAGCAAAATTCTTCAGTTTGTGCTCAAAGTTTCAAATCTTTATTGGTAAATACTCAGCAAATGCAGAAAGTAGAGTGGTGGGGTGGGATCGAAATTCCAGGAGGAATTAGGATATAAGGATATAGATTTTTTGGAGAAGAAGAGAAAGAGAGGAAATATAGTAGTAGTAGTATTTACTACTCCAGTTTCTTGAAAGAAGAAAGGATCCACACAGAGCTCTGCTGAATTGCCAGGTGGTGATACAAATTAATGGTGACTACGTACAATACAATAACAATAATAGTGTTAATTGCACGAGTCTTTCTTACGTTGTGATATTTGAAGATGGAAATTGTTGAAAAAAGGAGAGCATCTTAGTTGTTTGCTTTAATTTAAGCCTTTACTTCTTCTTCTTCCTCCCCTTTTAGTTGTGGCGCATTATAACTAATTCCCACTCTTTCTGTTTGTTTGGTATCACATTCACAATCATGGATATGGACCTATACTTCCCTTTAATTCTTTTCTTTTATTTCATTTTATCCATTATGGACCTATACTTCCCTTTAATCCTTTTCTTTTATTTGATTTTATCCATTAATCCAATCCAAATTCAAAATTTAAAGTATATATAAGAAAAATATATAATATATATTTTGTATCATTAATTATACCACGTGTTTGTAATTTTATTAATGAATAGGAAATATCACATCATTACGCAATAGAAGATTCATTGGTCATCAAAGAAGATTATGATATTGTATATTGTGTCTAGTAATTTTTTTAAGTATTGTTGAAATATTTACAATACCGTTCAAAATAAATAAATTGGTCAAAGATCCTCATTTATTTGCAATTATTTCTTAAGGATTGTATTGTGGAATCTGATGCTATAAATTGGATTTTGATGATAGTTTTAGACTTTTAGTAGTGCTACAAGAGACATCGTATGAACTAACGAATGAAGAGGGTTCTCCTTTTATTTTTCTTTTATTGATCGAAAGTAATAATTCTTGAAACTTAGAAACCGGTCAGTTAATAATGTAGGTTTGAACTCGGGTCCATTTGGTAGGAAAGATAGGATATGGTGTGATAAGATTAAATTAATAAGGTGTGTTGGGAAATGGGTTGTTAACTTTTATAAAGATGGGCATTTGGTATACAAGAAAAGGATTGAGATTAAAATTGTATTGCATTTGGTATAAGAGATCTCTGACTTATAAAATTTTGTTAAATTAACTGCGCACAGAAGTATTTTAACTAGGGAAGTTAAGAGATCTCTGAACATGGAGATCTCTGACTTTTTCACTGTTCCAGGTGGATTAATTTAATACCACCTACCTCTTGGAATTGTAAACCTTGTATATCCAACCAAAATTTTCGGACCCAAGTTTATAGTAGCAGGCCTTCACAAATGCACAAATGCAACCAAATGGAAGATAAGTCTTGATTAGTTCTGTCCAACCCCCCTTATGTATTTACAAACATTACATAATTTCTTGTGTTCCAATCTCAGTTTTCAATGGTGTTACTGTTGAATGGTATTTTCCACAAACTTATATTATACATACTGTGGTAGTAAGACTTTTCTAAGTGTCAAGTAATGATAATAATAATATGTATTCTCTATGTCCCGTCTTAAGTGTTATGTTTTCTTTTTTGGTTGTCTCAACTAATTGTTGCATTTTTTTTAAAAATAATTTTATTACTCACGTAATTTTAAATAATATATTTCTATCACCACTTTTATACACTTTTCAACTATCCTTAAATTCCGTCTTAAAAAACAAATGTAACACTTAACTTTAACTTGGACGGAGGGAGTATTATTACAACGGTCATATTTATTATACGGTAGTAATTAGCTGAAAATAACTCACCACAAATCCACAAGTTCTCCAAATTCCAAAACACCAAAACCTAAATGAAAATTTAATACTCAATTCGTTCTAATAAACATGATACAAAATATTTGGGCACGATTATTAAGGAGAGTGTATAAAGTAATGTAAGAGTGATAAAGGTGGTAGGGCCCACACATTTTTAAAGATAAAATTTTTACTATTTTAAAAATGTGTCAAGTTTAGTGGGAGAGAGCAAAACAATATTTTATAAATAATTTAGTTTTTACATATATAGTCAGTTGCGTATTTGATCATTTAAATTTATTATAAAATAAAAGCTGTCCTGACTCTAAAGTCTAAAATTAGGCGCTAACCAATATCAGCCGATCATAAATTTCGTGCCTTTAATAAATTCAAATTTAATGCCAAAATTCATATATTTATTTATCTACTGAAAAGAAACGTAAATACCATGTAATTATAAATAATTAAATGATTTGGTTTGAGAGTATTCATATATATACAGTGTTCTTTTTCTTTTTGGGATTATGGAAGACATAATTTTTTTAATTAGATTTAATTTTGAGGCAACAGGGATAAATAGGAATAATAACTTATGGAAAGTAAAAATATTAATTTAAAAATAAAAAATAAAATTTTACCCAATTTATAAAATTAAAATAAAATATACTACTTGCTTACATAGTTACACATGATTTTCCCATATGCTCGTGATTCATGTAATTTATCACTAAATACTTTAAATTACATAAGTACAACATAAAATTCATTGTTATAAAAATATGTAATTTTATCTATTAACCCTCATTGTTATAGTCTTTCGTTCCACTAAATTAAATTGACTTATTTGACCAGATATATATATATATATATAATGATTTTTTAATTAGTCAAAACAAGTCAATTTTAACGGAATTGGTAAGTTTTACTTAAACTTCTAAAATCAAATCAAATGAGAGTAATACTATAATTATTTGTACATCCTGCATGATCACCTGCACATTAACCTACAACAAAAATATTAGTGTTAATTTACTCTTAAGGATGAGAGAGTATATATATATATATATTATAAATGTAGTAAAAGTGATGAAACAACAGGAACTCAAATGTATTGATCTTGAACTGGAAAAATAACAGCCCTAATCCAATTTGAATGGAATTGGACAGCGTGAACATGAATTCTTCTAACACATGAAAAAAATGACATGAACTTATTGTTACATTGAAAACATGTCCTAAAGATTTAATTAAGTCGCTCAAAATAGATATATATATTTCGAAGAAAAGAGTGATAAAGTTTGCCATAATATGATTCAACGTTAGGGAATTAATAACCACGCCTAAGATGAGGACGACATGCAAGATGCATGCTTCAAATAAAAATGTGAAATTATATATATATGGATTTTGACGGCGGTTATATATATTCTAATTAGTAGATCGAATCTACAAACCTCAAATGCACTTCCCCTTCTCATTAATGTTCTTGAAAATTAAAGGTTGATAAGAAGAGCTAGCTATAGGCTATAGCATCATCTATCAAATTAAAGAATTTGCTTCTCTTCCTTCATTCTTCCCACTTAATTTCTCCTTTCACGTCCCTAGCTTGATGAAGAGTACGCTTTTAATTTCCCTGCCACGCACAACAATATTGTTAAATTAAAATATCCAACTCTTTCATAGTGGAAGCTAGACATATCTAATTAACCAAGGCATGCATTTTGATTACACGACCATTTCAAGAATATTAATTCCTGCAGAGAAAAGGTTAAGGTATGAACAACAAATTAAAATATCTTCAAGAATCAATAATTCTGTGTTTACTTAATAATACTTATATTTTTATTAGATTAATTTGGACTTGATTATCATAAATAAATATTAATTATAACTATGTCATAGTTTTTAACTTTTCAAATTTTAATGTAGTTCTTAATCGATTCTCTAATTATTTCATATTATAACAATTTGGTAGATGCCTTTAGACATATCTAAATGGGGATCCCCAAAAATGAGCATAGTGTTTGTATAACCCCCAAAAATGTACTCCCTCCGTCTCGCTAAATGCGGCCACAAAGGATCCGACACGGAAATTAAGAAAGTAAAGTATTGTGTTTTAAAAAAGTAGAAAATATGTATTTTAAAGGTAAAATTGTTTCTGTTTTGGGAAAGTGGCCACTTTTAGTGGGACGTCCTAAAAAGAAATGTAGTTACATTTAGTGAGACGGATGGAGTAGTAGCTAGCTAGGTTATAATTATACAGCAGCGGCGCATATATGGTATGGTGGACCATTGTCTAATGTCAAATTGAATAATATATCTTGACCCTTCAACTATAAGTCCATCGCACCGTTGGATTCATTTATATATTTTATTACCTACTTTTCTTTTATTCCACAAGCTCACAATATATAAGTAAAAAGGAGAGACATCGATCGAGACTATAAAGTCAAATCTACTAGTTATTTAATATAAAAGCAGGGCTTAGACATTACTACAATTAAAGGAAATATGATCCCACCAATACCTTAACACATTAACTAGTAAGTACTCAGGAGACATATACCATTTTGGAACGTCTCAACTAAGTTGAGGCATTTCCATGTTAAGAAATATTTATTACGCACAAGTTTAAATAAATATATATTATCATCATCACTTTATACTATTTTTAACTATAAACAAACACTTCTTAATAATGTGCCCAAAAGAAATGTTTCATCCTAGCCGAGAGAATGAGTACATATTAAAAAACAAAGAAATTAAAAAATTATAATATTCCATATTGTCTATCAAGGAAAATATTGTTCCCATCATAATTTCCTAAAATATGGTCACTAAGTCATACCTAATTTATTTTGTTATACCTGCAGATACAGACATGACTTCTTCTATGTTTATCAATGACACTACACAACCCAATCATCCAAATAAAATATTAATTTCTCTCTCTTCCACCTATACAACCCACAACATAACTCATTCTCACAACCTTCCTACTTTATCCATGACACCAACTCTAAATAAATATTTATCTTTTATTTTTATTAATGATATATTATACATATACAGTATATTTAAAATAAATAATTATATTTTAATTATTATTAAAAAAATAATTTTTAATTATAATAATTAATTATTTATAAACTTAAAATAAATAACGGATTTATTAATTCAATACCAAATACATATGAAGTGGATACATAATTAAACGAAGTAAACCAAAATACAAATAGATGCATTAGATGGAAATTAGTTGTGCTTCAAAAAATATGAATATGGTACTCTATTTATAGAGAATTTAAAATCATGAATTTTCATATATTTTGTATATTTTTTTAATTAATATTATTTAAATTAATTAGTAAATACAAATTAAAACTAATATAATTATGTTATCCAATAATATGGTGCCAAGTGACACCATATTATTGGATAACCCATTAGGAAAGAGGGGTTGGCTAGCCGAGCTTTTGAAGGAGTGTCATGGCCATTTTTTTGTTTTTGATTTAATTTTGTGTAATTTTGTTTTGTCTTTTTCTTATGACAGCCAAGTGGTGTCATGAATAAACATGGTGTTATAACGAGAATAGTAACTAGAGTATGTTGTTAAGACGTCTAATCACACTTTAATATTGGTAGTAGTAATAGAATTAGGAAAGAAAAAATTTGTGAAGGGAAATAAATTGAGTGATGAGGAGGATTCAGGCCCCACCACCACCACCACCCTTGTTTTTATTTGTTTTTCTTTTCTCTAACTTATCTCACACGGTGAAGACTTGGAAAGAAAATGAATCAATGTATTCATACCATATATCAATTGCAGTTCCTAATCTCTCTCTCTCTCTCTCTATATATATATACGCATATACGTACACACAATTATATTTACACCGAAACACAATTATATGTACATGGGGAAAACTGAAGAAGCTGCAGAATGCTGTATGTGTGGAGATCATGGCCTCTCTTCTGAGCTATTCTCATGTCATGACTGCGGGTTTCGATCGCAACACAAGTAAGTAGTTAACAAAATCGGACTATCTTTCCTATTTTGTGTATTTATTAATCTCAGTTATAAGTTAATTTTCGCAGATATTGTAGCAATCTCTATCCCGGAGCTAAATCCTACCACGTTTGCAATTGGTGCCTTAGCCCAAAGGAAGAGAAAAAAGGAGGAGATATAGCAAAATCGTCTCAAATTTCATCTCACAAAAGCGATCATCAGAAAATAAAGATTAAGAAGAGCAAGATCGATACCGATGGTGGAGATAGAAGAACAATCAATAACAGATTAATCGAGAAGCAGACTAAATCAGCGCTGGCGGATAGGGCAGCGCCGCCTCCGCCGCCGCCGTCGGCCGGAAGGAAGAGAGTGACAAGCGGTCGCGGTGGAATTCCTGAGAGAAATATTAAGAGGAAAAATTCGGAAGAGAATGAGATTATTAGGCCGGTTTTTAGAAATAAGGTGAGAAGGTATAAGCTTTTAGATGAAGTCTCAAGCTAATGAAAAACACATCTTATTCAATTCTACATCAATATTTGGATTTCATGAACATATTTTCACAATAGATATCGAAAAATGTATATAATATATAATATACGTACATATATATTTTCTTGTATAAAATATGTTGTGTACGATGACATTTTTGGGAAATTCTGCTCATTCCTTTTTGTGTTTTTTCTATATCCTTTGAAAGAAATATATGGTTTGGAGAAAAGAATAGTTGGATGATGATATTGAAGTTGACAAGAAACCACTTCCAGAATATATTAAGAAAATATTGCTATAATTTAGAACATAATAGAGGCCAGCAGCAGCTGATTTGCAATTACTTGGGGCCCTTCTCTCACGCCTTATGCAATCATAATTGACCTTTTCTAATCTAACAAATATTTGATGTACCTCATTCTTTATCTTAAAAATGATTATCTATTCTTACAAGTTTAATTAATGTGACTAAAATATAATGATGCAAACGTCTGAATATATTTCAAATTTATCATAAAATATTAATTGAGGTTATCTCAATGAGATTAATTTACAGTGTATCGATTTATTATAATACCATTTTTATTGATTTGATTCAATTATGGTCATTGGTATGATGAAATTAGCACTTACATTAAATAAAGTGTAGACCCATTATTTTATTATCATAATTTCTAATTTGGAAAGGACTAAATGGAAGTGGGGATTACCAAAAGAAGAGAAAGTTGAAGGGACCGATTACGAGACGTGGCTATTTAAGTGATGCCCATATTAATTAATGTATTGGAAGGAAAATTTATTTCCAAAAGTAATGGAAACTATTTAATCGTTGAATATTAGGTCCAAATCATTATCACGTCACCTCTTCTTTATACACAAACTTTAGTAAAACAATTAGCATACATCATAAGAAATTTGCGTTGGACAATTTACTGAAAATGCAAGCATTTGCCAAGAGAGTTCGACGACTTTCAAACAACTACCTATAAATATTAATTTTGGTTTCCCTGTTCCTTTCCAATTTAGGTTACTCAGGGCAAGAGTTCATTGGTGCAGGCTACGTATATATATTTGAAATTTGATTGTCATGCTCAAATTGAAGTCATAAATTTTTACACAGGTACACCACATTTTAATATATTTTTTAATTTGATCGGGTATATGTTAAACGATAAGCTACCTGGTAATATCATTCTATTATAAAATAAAATGAAAACAAAAAAATACTCTGAAATTGTTGATTCCTTTTTATGTTGAATTTGACTATATCGACATATATTGGGACCCTGTAATCCATCAGAGGAGGAATTCTCGCATTCTCACTGGTCTCTTTACTGCATTAGTAAATCCCTACAAACACACCAAAGTTAAGTACAGCGATAATTAAGTTATAGAATAACCTAAGAGGAACAAAATGTAGCAGCTGCCACTTGGTTCTTACCTCGTTAAATTTAAACAAAAAAGGGTGTGCATCTCTCCGGCTTGTTGCCGACTTTGGCGGATCACTGTTTGTAACTTCAGAAACTTCGTCACCGACCTTCTTAATCCTGCTCGATATGCATATGAATCGATAAGGGACACTTGGATTAGCAGTTGCATGTTAGTCTACGTTGTGCATCAGTTTCATTTGCAGTTATCTTTTCTATTTGCACAAAGGCACGAGATATATAATGAAGCAAAAAGGGATCAAAGCAAAGGATGAACTATACCGATTGAAAAAACTAGTGAGGCCACCAGATGTTTTTTTCCTCATTGGAACTGACTTTACTTCATCAGCAGCTTTGGAAAGTTCAGCTTTCCCAGCAACTGGACTTTTCTGGTTCGTTTTCTTATCAGCTGAACCATTTGCAAAACTAGATTTTGATGGTAGTCTAGTTCCAGTGCTATTCTTTGCAAAAACGCGATTCTCCTCTCTTTGCAGATTGATTGATTTGGATTGGCTACCATGCAGAATCTTTTGCTTTTCTACCTGCAAGTAATTAGAAGATACTTGTGAATCAATAGTGCTAACTTGAGGTTGATATCAATTGCCAAATGCCACTAGCTATGAGATGAATAGGATATGTATTTGGGTTTTTAACGGCCAACGCTGGGATTGAAGAGAAACTAAACTAAACGGAAGGTAAAAAACCAAAGATGTATAATTACCTCATGAACCAACACCTGCTTTAACACTAAGGCAAGATCGATATGGCATGAATTGTAATCCTGCTCAAAAGACAAACCAAATAAATAAAGAAGATACTTCCAGAGCAATATTACCATGTATTTCATCAAAGTCATTGTTGAAAGCTCAATTTTCATTACTAGCTAACTGACCTTGAAGCGCACAAAATTTTTAAGGGGTGGATCAAGTGCAATTGTAGTAGCTTCTAAAGCATCTTCATGTTTCCAAGTATCAGGTCGATCAGATTTGATGTTCTTGTATGATATAGCATATGAGACCATGGTTTCAACTAACTGTGTAAAATCACTCTTTTCTTTGTCCGATAGCAAATGCACTGCGACCTGCAAATGGCAAATGCATTAGTGACTGCAACCGGGAAACGTGAATAACTGGTGCATTCAACCTAGTAATTACTTCCATAAACCTTATATTGTTGAATGAAAACAGCTGATATGTAAGTCAATATTGTGTAACGCTTTGAGACAATAGGGGTGGGACCCCAGTAGCAATGCGATGACACACTCGGCTCCCACTAGCAACTACTTGCCATCTATCTTCGTTTACCAATTGATCTATTATCTAACTAATAAACCTCTTTTCCCTTTATTTGTGGGACATTATATCTATTACTTAAAATATATAGTTTAACGGTGTAATGCAGCAGAAAACCAAAATAGAGAATTATCAGAAGTGATCGAAGAAATCAATTACCGGTCTTAGAGAAGATGGTGCCAGAATATGCAACAATGGAGAAATTGAGTCTTCCACAAAGGATTTTGTTGACAAATGTCTCGAAATATATGGTGATATTCCACTATGCCATGAGTGAAACATGTCCATCCTTTCTGCCAAAATTGTTCGGTGTCTATGGAACAACAATTAGACTGTCCTCGTGAAGTGTGAAAATTTGAGATTAAAGGTAAATATAGATGTAGATACCTCTGCAAGGATTTCGGCCATTCAATATCCTTTCTCTCAAGTTGAGCTATCAGTCGATGGATAAATATTGCAATGGGCGGTTGATAAACTGCAGAAGCAAAATAAGCAGCACCGTTAAGACCAGATACACATCACACGATCAGAATGCAACATCTGAAGTTTGCTACAGCAGTAGTACCTAGAAGAGACATTTTCTGCGTACGCATCATGTACCGATGTGATACATCAGAAACTCCCAGACTGTCCAAACATTGCACCTAAAACATAAATTCAAAAATAAAAGTTTATGTTAGCATGATTGTAAAAAAAGAAAACAAGTAAATGAAGAATGGCAGCACTCACAGTCTTTTGCATCAGAGGATCAACATAATGGAGTTGATAAATATTCTCATGCATCCCATCCAATATTAACTCAGAATCGCCACTGGAGAGATGAATGAAAAATACTAAATAGACTTCCACTTGGAATAGTTCAAGAAAGAAAGGACAATTCTATAATAATACCGGTTAGATATCAGGGAGTAGAGAAATTCGAATTCTTTGGACACACTGCCGCTCGAATTGTTAGATCTTCTGCCAGATTTCCCCTTTTCCTTTTGGAATATCTTCATATACACAAAGAAAGAGAGAGAAGATACATATATAATCATATAAATTATGAGAATGACGAGTAAGCACACATAGGTAATCTGAAAAGAATGACAACTCACCTCTTTCCATATATCAAAAGCACTTTTAGCAGTATCTTTTCGACCCACCACCTGAGAGCTTATATCCATCTTAAAACAGAAAATAATAAAAAAAAGGTGGTCAAACTCTATTTAATTTGTGACAAGAGTAAATCACACTATATCAGTATATATGTGCATGTGCATGTATGTATCGAGAAAAGGTGATAAAGGTTGTACCACGTTCAGTATTTCCTTCTTCTTGTTGAGAAACTGAAGAGTGTTCAAGCATGACCGTATGTCACATTCTGATGAAAGTAAAGATTAGGAACACATTTACTACAAATGAATGACTTGTAGAAATTTGAATCTTTTGAGATTTACAATTATTGACAGATAGCACACTTCACAATTAACAGACTACATAAATCATCATAGATACTTCATTGCCAACAAAAGAATAAATACTTCTATATACTTGGCTGAGGTAGTTTTAAATTAAGAATCTACATGAATAGGGATATATATATATATATATAGATTTAATGATGTCCAACAACGGATATCAATCAATTATAATGTCACTATCACTTCCCTTAAGGTGGTGAGAATTTCACCAAGTAAAAGTAAGTTCAGTTGCATTATGATGCTTGTAGAATGGTAAAATATAGAGACATGTTGAGAGAAGAAAAGTGGAATATCTTATTCAGTGTGTTAATATACAAGAGACCCTACACATATTTATGGGACAGAATATAAGGAAAGTTAAAAATATAATAACTTTACAACAATGATGTAGGCCCATTAGCTGATTATGCAACTTTGAAGGCCCTTGGCATAAAGGCATTGAAATGCCATAGGTACTGCTATATATTTACAATGGCTAGGCACTTCCTCTCCTAGCTACATTTTGGTGATGATAATTGTGTGCATACATTCAAGAAATCTGACTTACCAGTACATTCTGGCCCATTAACTTTGTGTTGTATGTAATGAGTACCTAATATGTTGACCCTGTAAGACATACATTCAAGAAATCTGACTTACCAGTACATTCTGCAAGTGCAGAAAGAGCAACGGAACTGGTCTTCACTCCTTCCTTATTACAAATATATTTCAACCTATAGTTTCAAATTTACACGCTTAGCTTAGCTTAGAAAAAATCAAAGAGAGCACTTTGACATAATAGCCAGTTTATGAAGAATATGAATTAAACTAAATTCATATGGTAGCATGAACTTTAGAAAATACATTTAAATGATCCTAGGGAAGTATCAAAAAGACACTAAATCCTGAAAGTGCAGATCAAACTCATAAACCTTTACTTTAAGTATAAGTTTGGGCAATCAATCATATACTATTTCATTTCATATCAAATGGGTGCATCTGTTAGAAAGCTTTCTGTCGCACACAATCATACGTGACAATAATTGACAATCATAAATACTCTCAGTCCCTTAAAAATTTGCACAAATAGGGGTGGGACAGGTTTTCATAAAATGGGTTGAGTTTATCATGAGTGGAACAAGGGTCCCACTTTAAATGTATTTTAAATTAATCAAGAAATGAGTTTCGAATGGAAGAGAAGTAGATCTGTGTAGGATCCATGTCCAAAAATGAAAGTGCAAGTTTTAAGGGATGGAGAGGGTGGTATATAAGTAGTATAGCAAGTACATTAGCATTTCTAGAAGGTAGAAAAACCTTATATCAAAGGAAAAGGGAAAATTAACCAAGCAGATATTTTAGGAAGAGTTCAATCACAATAATAAATATATTAGTCTTGAATCAATAATGTTTGTCAGCTTAAAATGAAACATATCGCTTTCAAAGAAATTGCAAATATTCTTATAGTTAAACTTTATCAGCCATAACGTTCCCAGTAGATATAGATCCGCAAAGAGTGAAGTTCCCTATGAGAAGTGATACTACCGTGGCTATCAGGATTTTCAACTGAAGCCAGCTAGGATAAATCATTCAAGAGAAAGACCAATTGATCATTAAAAAAACAGTCAATCATATACCTGTTAACAACACGATTCACAGTTGGTTGGACAAAAATGTGTACCCTGCAACAGGTGGAAACATTTTATGAGGTCATAGTATTGCAATACTACTGGTCATATGTATTATGTACTTTAATTAAATTGATCATATTTTTTGAACCTGCAATTCAGCAAATAATTTTAGTAGAACTTATGTTCAATTAACTGTTATCAAGAGATAACACATTTTGTAGAGATATAATTGGATTTGCACCAAAGTCAATGCATGGGAAATAATCCTGAGACCAAGCAAGCAAACTGTACTCATGATACGTCCAGATAGATGGATACCGAAGGTTTCTCTAATGCAAAAGTAATAGTCGATTTGTAGGTTTTCAGATACAATATGCATCCTCTCATCAGGTTTCATATTCATCTGGGTAGTAAAGATTTGTACTGAATAAGCTCTTACTAATTTTGTAGTACATCTGTACTGAGTTTCCCATTTTACATTAAGACATATGTTATGGTTACATGTTTGTTTATCTGTTCTTATCTCCTTCTTAGCTGATAATTCACATACATGGAAATGGCAAAATAAACAGATTTTGCTAAATTTGGTTCTTCCAAGTCAAATATTTTTGCACGGTACTTATGAAAAAGGATACTATAATTAATACCAAGAACTTACTTGGCCACCTGACGCAATGGCCTTAAAGCTGGTGCATATAGATCATTGCAGATGCATATCACCTGAGTCACAAACAGTCAACTCAGATCAGTACACATTTTATATGGTAAATGGTACGGGTCTACGAGGCAAAGTTGTACTTACTGGCCTCAGCAAAACTGAGTTGTTCTTCTTTCTTGAAGATTTGCTTCCAGAATTTGCCTCTTGAGATATGTTTTCTTTTCCAGTATCACTTTTTCTTTCAGCGGACAACTGCATCACGTCGTTCATAATATGGTATTTAGAGTCAAATAGAATATTACTATCGTGGAGGCATTGGTGTCATGATTCTCAACCAAGCAGCTACTTGCAACAAATTGTGAAGCTGACAAGCGTTGTTTGATACATGTATGTTGAAGTTTTAGTAATTATAGTTTGCACAATATATAAAAGCAGTGATTGACAACTTACCAGCTGAAGAATGATTTCCACAGCACCCTTTCCATCTCCAAGGGCTCCATCTATCTCATCAATAACCTTAAAAGTTTCAAATTTAGATCCATATAAGTACATCTAGTAACGAAATAAAAAATAGGAAAACTTAAAAATTATATTAACAGTGTAATAATTACAAACTGAAACCAACCAAGCACTTCGGCTTTGAATCAGCAATTACAGAATTCATCTGGATCACATCAAGGATTTTAGCTTTAATGACCGATGCTGACCTGTCATCACTTGCATTAATCTGTCATATGAATAATAGTCAAGTACTCAGCATGAAGGCTTTCTTTATTTGAAAATTTTCAAATGTAAAGTAAGGTTTCAACCAACTTTAGTCACTTGATACGCATGATACTAAAACTTTATTTGGCAACTATTCTTTTTCCTGGATACAGACCATTTATCATGATACACAGTTGAGTTCTGGCTAAGTGCTGATTAATATCTAAATACAGTATGACAAAGTATGAGCTAGATGGCTTGAAAAAATATCATCCTGGTTAGAGTATTAAGTGATAAAGTTCATTTTACATAATTCCACCTCAACAATGAGATGAACAAATATCAACTACAAGTTCACAAAACTGATTCCAACTCAACAATGAGAGAAAAATAGTCAGCAATTTGCTTTCGCAATACAAAAGCAACTATAAATCAACTGGGCTTATAAATAGTAGTTTGAAATATATGACCTCGACAACACGGTACCCACAATGCCTTGCTGCTACATGTGCAAGTGTAGTCTTCCCAAGACCAGGGGATCCACAAAGCAATAGGACCTGTGATGGTCGTCAACTGTGTTAGCATTCCATAAATGTCAGAAAAAGAAGCATAGAGATAACTTTGATGCAGATGAATACTGTTTGATGATTAGCAGTATTAAATGGATCTGTAGTTGCAAATTGACTCGCTCATGTAATCCATCCAGGATTCAAATAAGCATACAGTTAGAGCAATTATGGATATAGACACAACAAACTTCGCTACTATTTGTAATTGGAATATACAAACAAAAGAAAAGTTTAATTGAAATGTTACATCATCAACATGGTATATTTTTTTATTGGAGTGACATTTAAGGATAACATAAATAACCTTCTGTTCTGGAGGACCAGAGCTTTTGTGCTTTTTGTCCCACATTTCCTGAATGCCTAAAGAGGTATTGTTTTCTTTATCTAACTCATGATCATCCATAGATGTATCTCTACTAAATCTGGTTTCTCTGTTATTTCGATAGAAACTCTTGGAAGACTGTTTAAGATGTTGGGAGCCTATAGAGTGCCGTCTCAAAGAAGTCAAAACATCTTCAGTGGTACTCTTTATCTCGGACCCAAAGACGCAGGAATCCCACTGTTTCAACCACAATAGAACCTGCAATATATAGATTGCAAGGGTAACACATTGACAGAGAAATGTTAAAATGGTACAGTCAAGTTAATTTCTTTGAGAAATCTACAACTGTAGTATAATGGAACAAGAAAGACACTACAGAACCTCACGGTTCGTCTTTTCATCACTAAGAAGCTCAGTAAATGAACTTGGAGCATATTTTTCCACCCAAAGATTTTCACTAGTAACTGGTTCTGCTGATGGAACCACCTCTGCCACATCACCTTCAACACTTCCTTGCAAAGCCTTCACAAACCAACACGAAGAAATTCAAAGATCTTTATTTTGGGCATCTCTCAATGTAAAATAACATCTTTTGTATTTTCATCCAGAGTCGAAAACAGGCAAAATATCATTTTGTCGATAAAACATATGAATAAAAATCATCATCTTAGAGTTACTAAAGAGAACTGCAGCATTACTTTTTTCTAGCAGTATGGATAGGATAAACTTACCTTTGTAAACTGCTCGTGCTCAACTTTTTCTATGAGAACTCTAACAGGTTCCTGAAGGAGTCCTGCATGTAAGCATAGTCACAAGACTGCAATTAGTATATAAAGGATGAACTTTGGGCAAGTGAAGATCACGCTATTGTGGATGGTAATGTATAAGCATAAAAAACATTCAAAGCTCATGTGCATATCCATTCTTGTAATGCATGCAAAGCTCATGTGCATATCCAACAAAGAAAAATTGTACATCACCAAGTAGTACTATATCAGCTGCATACGAGATAGCACGGCATTTACGCCGAAGAACATGAGAAATTGTTGCAACTCCATAGATAAAAGAGCATAATTTATTGAATGCAAAACTTTATAAATAAATTGAACTCTCTAGTTTTGTAAAGATGTAAACTGCAGTTAGAAGGTAACAAAGGGAAAAACAAGAAAGAGAACAATAATAGTTTGAGAACTCATAAAGATTTCTTCCGTCTCAACTAAAATCACGATCCCAGAGACTCTATTCCACAATACGGCTAATAAAATACACGAGAACATTAAAGGTTGAAGCCTCACCATTATGATCTCGTCTGAAAGTCAATTTCTTGTTTCTCATCTCCTCATCCATCTCCACACTACTACATATCTTGGCGTACACCCTCTCCCCATCCAACCCTGTTATAGGCACACAATCCCCATCTATATCCGTAGCGTATCTTGACCACATCCTTTCTTGCACCTCCTCCTCCACCACCTCCATCTCTTCTAAAGTCTCCCGCGGCGGCGAAAATTTCAGCCACTCCTCATCTTCGTTACTTCCTTCCTTATTCTCCTCAGAATCTCCCCCATTTTCACTCGCCGGCGCCAATTTCTGTTTTCTGACTTCGTCTTCTCCATTTCTGCTCCTCTTTCCATTTGCTCCGTTGCTATCGATGTACTGATTGTCGCTTACATCCAACGATGTCGAATTCAGGAGGTCGGATCCAGCGCGTTTTTTGGAAGTAGGATTGATTTGTGGCTGGCTCTTGAAAGGTGAGGGCTTCGGCGGGAGAAAAAGAGCCGGCCGCGGCGTAGGCTCATTGATTGGCGGCGATGAAGGGGGTGAGGGCGGTTCTAATTCGAAGTAGTAATCGTCGTTGAACTGATCTTCATCCTGAGCATTGGATTCCAGCCATTCCAGCTCTTCAAAATCAGGAATATCCATCCCTTCCTCTCAAGACTATATCGATGCGTCTCTGTGTGTGTGGGAGAGATAAGCACAGTGGCAGTGCGTGTATGAGAGGGGGAGGAAGTATGAGTGTTTGTTTTGGCGGGAAAGGGAGATGACGAAGAGCGCCAAGGAAAGGGCGAGGAAGAATTTTATTTGCAGTTTTTTGTTTTTCTTCTTAAATATAATTCAAGAGTGAAATGACTAAGATACCCTCAAGCGAGAGAAGTTATTTTAGTAATTGTTCATTTACTTACTATACACCCCCTATCAGATTATGGTTTTGTATCCCATTCAAATTAAAGTATAATGCATGCAAAACTGGAGTCAGAAACTAGAGAACACCATCAAATACATGTATATATACAAGAAAGTGTCTTAGAATGTGAAACAACATTGCAAGTGTTCTCTACAAAATTGCTTACTCACTTGTGTACCATATGTGAATGAGGTAACAGGAGGCAATTTTAAATGCTAATTCATACAAAAGCAAAACTTTCAACTAAGAATGCTGGTGGGCAGTGGCCAAAGGGGACAACCAGGCAGTGAAGTGTACATAGCTCGATTTCTACAACATTCTCGTATCAACACTTGTATTTGGGGCACACGGACAAGAAGATAAGCAGTGCCAAAAGCGCGACTATACCGAACACTACCAATTTAATCTTCATATTCTCCACCCACATTTTTCTCTTCATCTTCGTCCCTTGCTTCCTGAAATCCTGTGCCTGCAAATCCCATGTTTGAAATGGAGATAATGCAAGCCATTCGAGTCAGATCACCAAGAACACAATGCTTCTGGCCTAACTTGTTGTAGCACACGTATTCTATGTAGTAGAAAAAGGACTAAAGTGTAAAGACTAGTCTTTAACCACATTTTAGAAGCTTGTTTCATAATTTTTCCGTTTACCTGTGATCTGAGACTATCAGTCTTGTCAACGAGCAATTCGATCTTCTCTCCACGATCAAGGACCTGTTCAACTCAAGAAACACTTAAAAGAGATAGAGCAAGAAACACAAGCGCGATCCAACAAAAAACGCATTGAAGGGGACGACATTAAGTTGTATGTACGCATACCTTCTCAATGTTTTGCATCATCACGCCTTTCACCTCAGAGACTTGAGCCTTGACTTTAGCAATCTGGCTAATTTCTTCGGGATGGTCGACGCAGTATTGCATTTGCTCTTTCAATTTGGGCCTATAATAATATCACCACAAGGAGATGGAAAATGTTCAATAGAATCAACAAGAAAAAAGAGCACTTGTTCTTCAATAAATGAGAAGATAGAAAGAACATTACCCAAACTCCTTTTTAAGGCTATTGGGGCCTGCAGCAGAAGCTTTTCCACCATATTTCTTCATAAAGTCATCCTTGATGCGTTCAAGAAATGCAATTGGTAGTTGTCTCCCCGCAGATTCAACAGCAACCACACAATAAGCTTTAAAGACAAAGATCAGTCAAAAGTTACATATCCACACACTGCATACTGGCCAGACCAAAAATGCCTTAAATACTTGAGTGATTAATATCATAATAACCTCTTGACATGAGATTATCAGAAGAAATCGTATAATTTGTAATAGAAAATTTATACATCAGCATCATCGCCCTCATTCCTATCATATTATTCATAATGAATGTAGATGACTTCATTAAATGGGAGACTTGAATTGAACTTGACATATCTTTATTGTCCATGCTTTTTATCCTCAAAACGCAAAAAAAATATATGCATTTGGAATTCACATGATATAACCTCATCACAACAAAGATGATTTAAAATTAATATTCAGACCTGGGCAGAAGATAAACCCAATAAATGCAAAGCAAACAAAATAAAGCAAAAACTGTACCAACGAAAAATGGATCAAATGAAAACACAAGGAAGGAAAGAATATATATATATATATATATATATCGTACTGAATCCATTATCGACGAGGTAATTGAAGGTATGATCATCGCAATTGTATGTGAATCGGTTGTTGGAAGCAGAGAGCTTCTGCAAACACTGAGACGCGATGGTGTTGAAATTCCCCTTGAATTCTGTGTAATCAGCCAAGATGACGGTTCCCCTCGCCACAAAACTGTAGATTAATTTCTGCTGACCCATTTCGCATGTACAGATTATTGTGGCTGATGCTCTTTCTTGATTGGGTTTGTTATATGATTATTTACATGAAATATAAAACCCAGGAACCAAAATGCAAGAAACGACGAACCAAGAAGAGAAAGCAGCTGAAATCGGAGGAACACAAACATGCGTTTTGATTGATTCACGAAGGTGGAGATGAATGAAGGAGCGGGAAGAATGGCGCTAACGGTCGTTTTGTGTATTTATAGAGACGAGTGAGTATGCTTGTGTTGCGATGGTAATAAATTAATATTGCACCGCAAATAAAAAAACAATTACCCCTCTATTTATTCACCCATAATGTTTTAATGTTCCACACAATAAATAAAATACAAAATCAAGTTTCCAATTTTTTTTTTTCATAATGTAACATACTTCATTAGATTATTAGTGAAATTAGTTGAGACTAAGCGGATAGATTGCTATTTGCTAACTTGACTAATCAAATTTTGTAATTTATTTTTATAAATTTATGTTTCTCTTTTTTTCTCTCTTTATTTGCCAGAATTGAACTGGGTGCATGCAATTTTTTCCAAACAGAAAAAAGGAGTAACGCCGAAAGTTTAGTGAAGTCCGTAGGTCTTAATGAATGAAGGTAATTTACAACGTACATAATAAACGTGGGTTCATTATTGTAACAATTCAATTATCTTAAATGATTCTGGCACCGGATGCTTCATCTTTAATTTAAAAAATATATATATATATATAATATTTTTTTTTCCTATCCATAATCTTTCATTTTTTTACCTCTCTTTATGAATCTAATTTCTTATTATGCTCTCTTGATCACTCAAATGAGATAATATATAATCACACCAATTTTAACTTGATTATATAATCCTGGATTATGGCCTCTCTTTATGAATTTAATTCCTTATTATGCCCTCTTAATCACTCACATGAGGGATTATACAATCATACCAATTTTAGCTTAATTATATAATCCCGAATTATGAATAGAAAAGTTGAGATTTAATGAAAGATAATTTTATCAATACTATCCATCGAACCAAACGACTCAATACCTTAAACGCAGCAAACATGCCCACATTTTTATAAAATAAAGATAATAAATACCCACTTTAAAATAAAACATATACACTATATAATAAAATGAGGAATATGATTATGTGAAAATTAAAATATTTTATAAAAAAGGATAAATTTTATATAAGTATTTTTATCTATGTATTTTAAATTCTACCCAAAACACAAAATGTAACAACGCAATAAATGGCTTAAAGGTTTCCGGTTTCCCAACTTTGAGATTGGATTTATCTCGAATTTTTGTATAAACTAGTGTAGGTGGAGTAAGATTATGAAGATTCACATTACCAGGACTGTTTAGTCGACCGAGCATGCCACTGTTTGTATAAGGGGATGATACTGCAACATTAGAGAGTCTTGCTCCAGAAAAAGTTCGAAAATCTCCAAACCCATCCAATGAACCCATATGCATGAAACCAGAATCCTTAACACCGAGTGCAGCTGCCATGTTTGCTTGCTGGCTCGCAACAGTACTAATTCTTTTCAGATAGAGCCTGTACTTCTGCACGATGACAACATAAAATATTTCAAGAATTACTTTAAGAAGAGTAAACAATAGGTATATCATTCATCATTGCTAATAATTTTTCAAAACTCCAAACTGCAAAAAAAAACCCTTCGAAGTCTTATTTGCACAGCTAAGCCCACTAACAGCCTAAAATGTTGATGAATTCTAAAGAACAAAAAATAAATATAGGTCAAGAAAGATTAGTGCCTGGAGATGGCTAGCCACATTTTCCCTTGTAAGGCCTTCGACATTCATCATGTCTAAAATTCTTTTGGGAACAGCCTCTGCAATGAGAAATATAATACAAAGAAAATGGACATTAGAAACAGCAGTACCAAAACAATTTGCAGATTTCTAAAAATAACGAGATAGAAGATCTCACTTTCAATTCCCAACTGATTAACAGCTGTAACAAACTTCCTGTGAAGCTCTATAGACCAGACAACCCGCGGTTTCTTCTGCGTCCCAGGGTCTTCATAGTCATTTTCATTATCTTCCATCTCATCTTCATCGTCCTTTCTCTTCCTATTGTTTTTTCCATTCTGATCAGTATTTCCTGCCAACGGACCATAACCTTCTCCACTTTCCTGATTTGCTTTGGCTTGATCGACCAATCCATTCTGGCCCTTAGAGTCGGACTTCTTTCTCCTTACCACGTGCTGCCAAATATTCCTCAGCTCCTCAATACGAATGGGCTTCACCAAATAGTCACAAGCACCATGAGTAACCCCTTTCATTACAAGCTTGGGATCACTATTTGCTGACAGCACTGCAACAAGAAAGCATCATAATAAGTTTTCTAACCACAACGATACTGAAAATTATTGAAGGGCTTAGATACACAATTTGAAAGCCATAGAGATTTGGCTTGGGGATTAATTGGTCTTGAGAAAATAAAACTGAAGAAGGGAAAGGAAGAAATGGTAAACTTACTGATAACAGGAAGATCCATTTCAAGACCAACAAGTTCGAGAAGCTTAAAACCGTCCATGTCGGGCATATGCACATCGCTGATCACCAGGTCAAATCTTTCTTTATTTTCCCTAATCATCTTCAACGCAATCCGTGCCTGGTTCGTTGTAGTGACTGGCATAAAATAAGGTTTTTCAGGAATTCAGCAGTTTATAAATTTTATAAAATCCCTATACTAAACAAGATTATAGCCAAGATAAATTGTACTCCACTACACATCAGCCAAAATACCAGCATATTCCTAATGAATAGGCCAGAGAGACATATACAGCTCGAGCTGAAGTTGCAAATGCAAATCTTGGGGTAGTTTTGGATAATCATATTTTGTAAAACGGCTAATTTTATCTTCTTTTTTTGTTGAGAAATTAAGGAATATGAAGACTGGTTTAACTACAGCAGAAATTGCTTAGCACTAACGATATACTGCCCCTAACATATCACCTTAACATCAAATACAAAAGCACAATAGTGAGTACGAATTTTTTTTCTTTTATGCCATTCTTTCCCCTCGGGAATATATGATTCGATATCCAACAGGAGCTGAGCAATTGGGTCTCATGAATAATTATCTAAACTAAATTGAGATAAAAGATAATAAATCTTTCAAGAGTAATAAAAATTCACAACATTTTTACCGAGTCAAACAACTTAGCAGTTTTTTTACCTACAAAAGAACTTGGGCAAACAATTCAAACCAAACATCCACAGGCAAGGCAAATAGAAACTTCAAAATCCAATCTTTTCAAGGAGCAGAAGAAAAAACAAACCATTATAGTGGCATTTCCTGAGCAAAGTTTCCAACAGCTTCAAGCAAGTAGGGTCATCATCAACAGCAAGAACACGCATCCCCACCGGAAAATTCTCAGCATCGCCCCTCATTTCCTCCACAATCATTTTCCCCAACTCGAAATTTCAATTCGCAAAGAATTTCAACAAAAAACCCAAACGGCCCAGATGACTAAAACCAACAAACACCAAAATCAGAGGCCAAAAATCAAATCTTGAATACTAAAAGTCCCTTTCTTCAAGACTCCCGCAAAAACCTCAGATGCAAAGGAGCTTCTTCTAGTACTCAAGAATCGACAGAAGACAGGGATAGATCAGAAACAGAAAAACAAAGTACACACCGCCTGTGCGTGGTGTGAACAGAGATGGAAAGGGAGAGGGGAAAAGGCTTAATTGAAGTAGATAAAAGCTGTACGAGTGGGCAATGATGGTGATGGCCAGTGCAAAGTGAATGGTTTCAACCCAACAGAATGCCAAATCGTATCATTCTCTCTCCCTTTTCTATTTAGTGAAGATTTGGTCTATGCGCCTATGAGGAATTGAGGATGTGTGCGGTGTATGTGAATAATGGAGCTTTGTTTATAGTCTGCTGCTTCAAACTTTTTCCTCCTCTCTCTAGCATGCAGTATTTGGTAGTGGAAGACTTTTTGGGAATAATCCGGTGATGATCACGCCCACCGATAGTTCAGTAGACCGTAGTTATTCCGAGGATCTTGGCCGTTGGATTTGTATTTAACCCCATATTTTCCGCACGTGTGTCTTTTAAGTTTAAACTTCGTACAAGGAAAGAATTGTTATTTTGGCAAATTTAAGGTTTTCTTTAATAATGAAATTCCTTATATTCCTACCCTACCCCTTAAACTAATCGACGAGTTATAGTTCAATTTCTTTCATTAAGTTCGGTTTTAATTTTAATTTTTTAATAAGTTAGTTTGGTTATGATTTCTTAGTATTTGAATTGGCTCAAGACATGGCCAACTTCACCTTAATTCTTTCATTTTTATATTTATATTCAACTGATAGGTAAAAATACCCAATTCAAAATGTACATTTATATTTTTATTTTTCAATCATTCGGGTTTTATCGAAATCGGACAATTTTGATTTTTATAAAATTTGGTTAAATTTCAAAAGGGTATTAGCTTGTATTAATCAAAATTATGTGGGGGTATATTGGGATTTTCCAATAGGGATTAAATTACTGTACAATATAAATCAATGAGAATCTTGTAATAATTTCCAACTTGAATGGTAATGATATTCCCTTGTTCCTTTTTTTTGGAAACTATATCTTATATAAAATTGTAAGTATAATTCTAAAAAGTTCAGTTATAATTTTAAAAATAATATATTTTGATAAATTACAATAAATCATTATTAAAATCAAACTAATTTTTAAACCAATCATTGCAAATTATGATGAATTATTTTGTGGTGGAGTTAAAAAGTTCTCAAAATATCATCTATTTGATTTCATGAAAATACCTCTAGACAAATCATTACATGAAAAATCAATGTGTGTGTGTATATGGTCAAATAAATTTATTATTTAAAAAATAACAATTAAATAGGTCAATATTTTATTTTGAGTGATCTATTACAACAATTAATAGTAAACAAACGATATATAACGGATTATCCCATTGGTATGAATAAAATATTTAGTGATATACTCCCTCCGTCCCATTCAAGATGGCTCATTTTTCCATTTTTGTATGTCCCACAAAATTGGCTCATTTATCTTTATAGTAATTTTTTTAGACTTAAATGTATGGAGTAAGTCAAAAAAGGAAACTTTATTGGTATATGTGCCCAAAAAAATGGGTCATCTTAAATGAGACAGTGGGAGTATTATTTTATATAATTAATATTATTTAAAATATCATGATTTAAATATACATATTTTATTTACAAATGATATAATTTGACTAATCTTTTCAAATAAGTGTATCATAAATAATCATTTTGGTGCAAATAAGTGTTATACGAATATTCATCTTGTATAGAATTTACTTTATATTATAAAGTAGATGTATAAATATAGAATGAGATACTTTATTTTATTGTGATGATACGGCAAATCATTGTAAATAAACATTATTTGAAAGATCATCTTATTGCAAATAATGTTATATGAAGACTTATCTTGTATTGAATGTGGGTGATAAAATATTGATAATTGAAGAATAATCTGCTTGTCAAATATAATTGTTACTTGAAAACTTATATAGTGTAAATTTATTGTTAAAAAATCACTTTATAATATAATATTTAAGAATGTTAT